>VMBQ01005219.1:0-70928 GCA_007657795.1 Dreissena rostriformis
CACACATCCATGTCCTTTGATAACAAGTGGGGAATCATTACCATAACTTTATCTTATTCCATAAATGTTTAAAAATATTTCCAAAACTTACAACACTGGTAGACTAAACTAATGGTTGATGTATTCGATTCACGCGTCATGGTTTGGTAGTGTTGTTTTTATTGTTTGTCTTCATATGTACATTTGATTGAGATCGTTTTAGACGATCGTTCGGTTTGTGATCTATTCCGGGGTAAGTGTGAGTTTCGGCTGGCACTCAAACCAGTGAAGACCCAAATGGTTTGTATTGACTGTTCCATGCCGATCATCCCAGTTTTAATAATAATATCCTTAGATATGATAGTCTGTTATAAACACAGTGGAACAGAACAATACTGTCTCTTAGAGTTTCTGGAACAAAATCGTTGCTTTATCTTATTGAGATCGATACAATAGGACACAGTTGGTAATTGGTATTGTTCATTTTTTTCAGGCAGTTACAGTTATGCAGCACTTGATAAGATTAAGCCATTGTATAGTTCAATACATTTCAAATGAATGCTTTTAAATTGGTAATTGATTTGTAATTTGAAACACTTGACTTTATTTGAGTTGTTATGCAAATGCGTACTTTTTATTAACACTGGGTTGACATGAAAAACGAATCTCAATGTGTCGATTGGTTAAAACGTGTGACACATTAATTGACTATTGTTTTCAAGCTGAAAACAACTCTGTATGTGTATTATTCATTCCGCTCCTCTTCTTGCACCAGGATATAGTTATGGGTAACATTGCACTGTGGGTCAAATGAGAACACATGCTGATGAGTGGGATTCTTATATAATATGTATATACATAACACATCATATTTACAACAATAAGGCGTCAGTCCGTTAACATTTTACTAACAGTATTGTTAAGCGCGTCGTCGACGAAATCTATAAAACATAACACAATGTGAAACATTGATTATCAATAAGGAAATAGTGTTATGTCATCACATAGATAAATACTTATGAAGAAGGAAAATAACTAGGGGCATTTCCAGTGCAGGATGGATTTAGATGCAGATTCAAACATTTATATTAAGATTATATAATTATCGCCATCCTCTATGTCATTACAGAGTAAAGCTAGATGGTACAATTATTAATGGTGATGGCATAACTGCTCAGATAATAATATAACACTAAATACTAAAAATTACACGGTTGTTGTAAATATATAGACTAATGCAAACTACTGTTTTGACACATGGATAATGAACAATTCGTTTGTATAAACAAATGTCAAAACGAATGAAAACACACTCTATGTATTTTAGGTGTACTCGAAGGGTATTAATGAGTCTATTTGGAGCCAAATATTATAGGTAATTTATGCAAATTAAGTTCAATTGGTTATGATTACAATCAAAGCGTGTTCGCGATTATGTTGATGATAAGTTATTTGTATTTTGAAATAAACAGTGTTTAATGTGACGTTTTCGAGTGGACATTACTGATCAACAATATGATTCCGATAGGCATTTTAAAAGAAGTTCAATGTGACCGTGCATACAAAGTTCAAAATTAGAGTTAACATATAGAGTTTTGAATAACCGTTACTCGCAACTTAGTAACTGGATTATGAATAACATAGTTGAAATATTTAATGAAGAAAAAACATAATACGTTATGTCAAAACAGTCGTCCTTGATCTACGCCCAATTCTGTACCATAAACATAGCATACGATACGTTCATGTGTTTTTGTTAAGCCTAGCACTGTCACCGTGTAATACGTACAACTTCCAGGATTTGCTGCATCCATTTATCAATACCAAGGGCAAACTTATTTGACAAGAACAATTCATTGAATTAAGTGCCCGATTTTGTTGTAGTAACATCATCTCTTTCTACTGTAATACACGGTAAATGCACATGCCATTTACCACTGTTGGCCGTCTTCAAATGTCGAAACGTAAGTATATTCCCACAAAAGTGTACAGCGCCATATCTAACATAAAGGCTTCGTTCTTCAGTGAATAAGTGAGATGTCTTTTAATAAGTGTATCCGTTGTCTAAATATTTCATATAATGTATGTAGACAAACTGAACAAAATTCAACGAAAAACTGATTCCATTGACATCATCGGTGTCACTGTCAACAATCTATTTTCTTACAAATTTAACCTTACTTTACTCTAAAGATCAAAAAGTAAAATTACAAATAAAATTGGACTTATCAGAACGGTATATAAACTAGAAAGTCAGCAAAATCAACGCTTAACTCGTCGCATTATGTATGTATTTTTCCGTGCATCATGCGTATATACTATATGAGGTTAACAAAGGCGCAAAAGGTCNTCCATACAGTTTACGCAAAGTTTTACATTATAATGTAGTTTCATATAATTCAATTGTTGTTATGTGCTAAGGTGACACAGACAGTATCATACGGTTGGCATTAACAGTGCAAAATGGGGAAAAAAACGCCATACCTTGTGTTCTAATAATGCCAGTTGTGTATGGTATTTCGTGTACAAATAATACGCTAAATTTAGTGTGTATCGACAGGATGAAATGACATTTAACGATTAACAATTTTGAAGGACATTCAACGGAACTGTAAGGCATATTTTACAAAACTCATTGTTGGCTCGAACGTCTCGTAAGATAATGTAAAAAATAAAGTATTTTAGCGGAAACCATTTATTAATGGGGAAATATGGTGGTTGTTAAGCAATAACAGACCATTGACAAGGACGTTAATTTGCCTATATTGCCGTTTGATAACATACATAAATTCAGGTCAATATGTTTTCTGTGTTTTGAATGTACCAATATGTTCAAATATATATAATAATAAAGTGCATGTCTTGGCAATATATAATAAATATGCAAATACCATTTATGTTCATATACATATCTGCTCAATGCCTTTTATCGTTAAACATTATCAAGTTTGATATGTTTAGAGAACAAATTTGAAATTTAACTAAAACATGTTTTACGCATGAAGTCGAATTGTTTTTTTTTTTAAGATTGTTTCCAACAAAAGAAGTTTGTATACTGCATCCAGTTTTGATCAATAAATACGTAAATAACAAAGACCCCAATAAAATGAATGGCGACCTAATGTACATTATTATAAATCCTTATTAAAAATAATAATGTTATTATTTAAAATATTTGATCAAAACAAAAGCTTAACCATTACATTATGATGGCGATTGTTATGTTCAATAAACAAAATGAAATTATACTGTTTGTATATTCGAATAGCGCAAGTCTCGCAGACACATAAACAACGCATCCTTATCAGTAATAGTTAATAAAGAATCCGACTTTAAATGTGTTCTACGAATTGTTGTTTGCATTCGAAGATCAAGCATACAAATGCTCTAATTTCTGTACTATTAACGTTTCTGTAAAATATCCATCAGATAAAACGCTTTGTAAATCCTTTTTTGAGAAATATCGATGCACTAGCAGCCTAATGTTCAAGGTCGAAATTTGCACAAAATTCCCATTTTCAGCGTTTGACATCGTCTTTTAAATTATATGTCCATTCCTCATGGATGAAATTGCGTGACTGAAAATGTACATATTGTGGATACGAGCGGCTTAATACAACTTTGATATGTCTGTTTCTCTTTCAATCCAGATCGTGCATATTTTATCGGAATGTTTACATGAATCATTATACATCACTGTTATGTCATATAAGGACATTGTTAACTGTTACGGTAGAAAGGTTTGTAGATTATCAGAATCCGTTGGGGGCCTCTATTGCAATAAGATTATAATATTATAATGCTTATTATGGGGTATCATTGTCTTTGAATGTAGCATCAACATATTCTAGTCAGTATATATATATANCTACTTTGGTAATTTTCATTCAGATAATGTACTTTGTTATAGGTTGGTATTAATGCAAACTGAAATGAGCAAGCACATTGAATTGTGTTGAGAATTATTGGGCTCTTAACACTTGTATCGACAGGATGAAATAACATTTAACGATTAACAATTTTGAAGGACATTCAACGGAACTGTAAGGCTTATTTTACAAAACTCATTGTTGGCTCGAACGTCTCGTAAGATAATGTAAAAAATAAAGTTCTTTAGCGGAAACCATTTAACAATGGGGAAATATGATGGTTGTTAAGCAATAACAGACCATTGATAAGTACGTTAATTTGCCTTTATTGCCGTTTGACAACATACATAAATTCAGGTCAATATGTTTTCTGTGTTTTGAATGTACCAATATATTAAAATATATGTAATAATAAAGTGCATGTCTTGGCAATATATAATAAATATGCAAATACCATTTAAGTTCATATACATATCTGCTCAATGCCTTTTATCGTTAAACATTATCAAGTTTGATATGTTTCAAGAACAAATTTGAAATTTAACTTAAACGTGTTTTACGCATGAAGTCGAATTGGTTTTTTTTTAAGATTGTTTCCAACATAAGAAGTTTGTATACTGCATCCAGTTGTGATCAATAAATACGTTAATAACAAAGACCCCAATAAAATAAATGGCGACTCAATATACATTATTATAAATCCTTATTATAAATAATAATGTTATTATTTAAAATAATTGATCAAAACAAAAGCTTAATTATAACATTATGATGTCGATTGCTATGTTCAATAAACAAAATGAAATTATACTGTTTGTATATTCGAATAGCGCAAGTCTCGCAGATACATAAACAACGCATCCTGATCAGTTATAGTTAATAAAGAATCCGACTTTGAATGTGTTCTACGAATTGTTGGTTGCATTCGAAGATCAAGCATACAAATGCTCTAATTTCCATAATATTAACGTTTCTGTAAAAGATTCATCAGATAAAACGCTGTGAAAATCCTTTTTTGAGAAATATCGATGCACTAGCAGCCCAATGTTCAAGGTCGAAATTTGCACAAAATTCCCATTTTCAGCGTTTGACATCGTCTTTTAAATTATATGTCCATTCCTCATGGATGAAATTGCGTGACTGAAAATGTACATATTGTGGATACGAGCGGCTTAATACAACTTTGATATGTCTGTTTCTCTTTCAATCCAGATCGTGCATATTTTATCGGAATGTTTACATGAATCATTATACATCACTGTTATGTCATATAAGGACATTGTTAACTGTTACGGTAGAAAGGTTTGTAGATTATCAGAATCCGTTGGGGGCCTCTATTGCAATAAGATTATAATATTATAATGCTTATTATGGGGTATCATTGTCTTTGAATGTAGCATCAAAACATTCTAGTCAGTATATATATATATATATATATATATATATCGCTTTTAAACGATGAATTCAACAACTTATTTTTATTAGAATTGTTTCCTGGTTCGGTGTGTCTTACACGAATGCAAATTTGTAATTTGAATTTATGTCCGGAGGTTATATTTCGCTGTATAATCCCGAAAGTAATCCAATTTAATGTTTTATTAAATGCTTTTGATTATTCGTGTTATATAAGAAGTGTTTTATATATTGTGTGCCCTTACCTTTTTCGCATGGATGTGTGTTGTAATAATTGGGTTAAACAATCAAAAGCCCAGCGCCATTTTAGATTATATGTTATGCAAGCAGTTGATTGAAAACGCGCAGTACGTTGAGTGTGATTCCTACCAAGAGATGTAACGCCTTTGACCTTCTTTGTTTGAGAAGAACGAAGGTAAAAAGTAACACAGCGTCAAGGACGCATAAATTGTGTGTTCGTAAACAAAGTGAAGACATAGGTTAATACTCAATACAATTCCAAACTATTCATTGTATACAGTAAGAGTGTTCAGACAATGATTACTAAAAGGAATAACGTTGTGAATTATATTTGTATGTATCAATGTCAGCATAAAAGATAAGGAACGGTTGCTTTGACAACACAATTGAACACTGATAACAGTATCGGATAGACAATGCTCATGTGATGGGCTTTCTGTACTAAATCAAACATGCAATAACTGACATGAATAATATGTGTAAGACAAAATATTAACACAAGCTATGAAACAGAACGTTCGATATAATTTAAAACACAACACTGTAACTCATTAAACTATGGCATCTAAGAGGATTATACTGATAACCTTAGTCGAACACATAGTTATTTATCTGTCTCGACCAATGGATCACAATAGTTCTCATCATGCATAATAATTTACTTGGCAAACTTTCTGTTAAGCATTCTGTGAAGTTCAACATGATGCATGTAGACAACGAAAAAGGAACAAGCATTGCTTGGAAAATGAGCATTAGCAGTAAAAGTATATTCATAAACAGAGTACCTTTAGAACTAAATATCCCCTAATTATATGAAAAAATGCTAATTAGAGGAAAAGTGATTTGGATAAGGAGACATAACCAGCGCCTCATTAGCTAAAAAGGCAATTATGATTATAATACGGAATCATCAAATACACACTTAAAAAGGGTTATTCAAATCAAAGGTAATTGTAAATAAATGTCATTCACTACAGAATTGATTAATATATTGAAACATCTCTCAATGATTTTGTTTAACTTAATATGCCATTATATTAGCAAATGGCTTTAAACTCTACTCTGACCACACTAATAAAGCGAACGACAGTTATAGCGCCTTCATCTAATTTGCAGTACATTAATGTTGAGAAAAGAGTTTGGTGGGTGCAAATGCAATATAACAAATGGTAATAAACTACACACGAACGACGCTAATGAAGTGTTTATTGCCTGTTATAAGGACCCGCAATAGGTTCAACCAGTTCTAGTGAATAAGTCATGCGACAGTGAAACCTGTTACAACATTGATTTAAACACACACACACACACCTTTTAATTATGTTTGTTACAATAACCTAATCTTTTCACTATATCAATCAACAACTGAACAAGACGATCACACATGGTGTTATCGAATTACATGCATAAGGTTGCTCTGGTATTCACGAGACATCTTATCAAGTCAAAAATTAAAATTAACAATGAAACAAACTAGATAGGCATTACAACCATCGTTCTAACTGCATTATTTCAAACGATAGTGGCATGGTGTCGTGAAGTTGATAATATAACCAGAATACGAATAATGTGTTTATTGTATGACTTGACATTATTGTGCGGATTCACACATCCATGTCCTTTGATAACAAGTGGGGAATCATAACCATAACTTTATCTTATTCCATAAATGTTTGAAAATATTTCCGAAACTTACAACACTGGAAGACTAAACTAATGGTTGATGTAATCGATTCACGCGTCATGGTTTGGTAGTGTTGTTTTTATTTTTTGTCTTCATATGTCCATTTGATTGAGATCGTTTTAGACGATCGTTCGGTTTGTGATCTATTCCGGGGTAAGTGTGAGAAGTGTAATACGTACAACTTCCAGGATTTTCTGCATCCATTTATCAATACCTATGGCATACTTATTTGACAAGAACAATTCATTGAATTTAGTGCCCGATTTTGTTGTAGTAACATCATCTCTTTCTACTGTAATACACGGTAATTGCACATGCCATTTACCATTGTTGGCAGTCTTCAAATGTCGAAACGTAAGTATATTCCCACAAAAGTGTACAGTGCCATATCTAACATAAAGGCTTCGTTCTTCAGTGAATAAGTGAAATGTCTTTTAATAAGTGTATCCGTTGTCTAAATATTTCATATAATGTATGTAGACAAACTGAACCAAATTCAACTAAAAACTGATTCCATTGACATCATCGGTGTCACTGTCAACAATCTTTTTTCTAACAAATTTTACCTTACTTTACTCTGAAGATCAAAAAGTAAAATTACAAATAAAATTGGACTTATTAGAACGGTATATAAACTAGAAAGTCGGCAAAATCAACGCTTAACTCGTCGCATTATGTATGTATTTTTCCGCGCATCATGCGTATATATTAAATGAGGTTAACAAAGGCGAAAAAGGTCATTTTTTGTTATCTCATACAAATTAATTTCGTATAACACCAGGATATTAATATCGACTTGACAGTTATCTTATATGGATTCAATTACAAACGATTCCTATGAATGATATTTCCATGTATTGCCTCGCTGTACTGGATTTTATGAGCACAATGTTTGTTCTCATCAGATCCAAACTCACATTAAACCAGGAAATGATACACACAATTACTGAGTACCATTTTATTTGTTTTATAATTTTCACCATTATCAAGGTGCCAAGGGCAATGCAGTTCCATGAACAAATGACGTACATTCATCATAATGGAATTGTATTGATTAATTTAGTCACGAATTAGTTTATGAACTGCAAACATATCATAGTTTTTACTTTTTGTTCGATTAAATGACTAAGAGTTTGTTTGTGTTATACAACATGTTATGGTGTATGAATATAAAGTATATCTTAATCGATTCAATATTGATGTTACCACGATTTGAAATCTTTGTATTCAAAGGATATTGTTTTATCAAGCTTTTTCATTAAGAGGTGAGATCGACCAATATCTCTATATGAACAATCATAAAAAGAAGATGTCTTAAACTCCTTCGATGTTGAAGTCGGGTATTCGATTATTTTGTATAACACATGAATAGACACATATTTTTAATACGCGTCTATTAAATATGCGCCGCTTTTTTTAAGCTTAGCATTATCATTCAAGAAAGTCTGGGTAGTAAATCATCTGTAAACCACACTTTTTTATATAAGGTTGTCTTACTAAGATAATGTGAAAGGCCTAATTATACACACAAACACAAATTAGGGTTGAACGGCCCTTACAGACTGGTAACATCGGAACACCTATAACTATGCTGACCCAACACTAGAGTACGTAATGATCGAAGGAAACCTTACTTAACTACACAGATTAAAAGTAAGATTACTTATTAAATTGGGCTAATTAGAAAAGTAAATAAACTAGAAGTCAGCAAAATCAACGCTTAACTCGTCGCATTATGTATGTATATTGCCGCGCATCATGCGTATATATTATATGAGGTTAACAAAGGCGCATTTTCTATGACACCAGGAAGTTAATATCGACTTTACAGTAATATTATATTAAATTATTATAGATAATTACAAACGATTTCAGTGAATGATATTGCCATGTATTGCCTCGTTGTACTGGATTTTATGTTCAATTTTTTTTCTCATCAAATCCAAACTCACATTGAACCAGGAAATGATACACACAATTACTGAGTTCCATTTTATTTCTAATAATTTTCACCAGAATCAAGGTGCCAACGGCCATGCAGATCCATGAACAAATGACGTACATTTATCACAATGGAATTGTATTGATTTATTAAGTCACGTATTAGTTTATGAACTGCAAACATATCGTTGTTTTTACTTTATGTTCAAATGACTTAGTGTTCTGTTTGTGTTATACAACATGTTATGTTGTATGAATATAAAGTATAGCTTAATCGATTAAATATTGATGTTACCATGATGAGAAATCGTTGTATTCAAATGAAAATTGTTTTATCAAGCTATTTCATAAAGATGTAAGGTCGACCAATATCGCTATATGAACAATCATGAAAAGTAGATGTCTTAAACTCCTTTCATGTTGAAGTCGGGTATGCGAGTATTTTGTATAACACATGAATAGACACATATTTGTGATACGCGTCTATTAAATATGCGCCGCTGTTTTTGAAGCTTAGCATAATCATTCAAGAAAGTGTGGGTAGTAAACCATCTGTAAACCACACTTTTTCATATAAGGTTGTCTTACTAAGATCCTGTGAAAGGTCTTATTATACACAAATGAGGGTTGCACGGCCTTTACAGACTGGTAACATCGGAACACATATAACTATGTTCGACCCAACACTATAGTACGTAATGATCTCAGGTTACACAATATATACGGTGAATCATGATGGAAAATATTCATTATACAAGACAAACGTAGTTAGTAAACAGTGTTATGTGTATATGCGTATTGAATAATTACCATCGTTTCTAACTATGTTTGATTCGATGTCCTAGCCATGTATGGAACACTATTTTAAGTGAATTCATTTCACTTTCGCAAGTGAATTAACAAGAAATATCTTATTTGTTTTGCTTTATTATCTTGACATAGAAGAATTGTGGTTTTAGCCCAAATGATGCCAATTCAAGATTTAGACAACTGAGAAATAGCATGACATACCACACATGAATACATATTCTCCTTATTATAACAATGCATCTATGTTAACGTGGTTTATTATAAAAAGGTTACTTTGCTTAACAAAATAGCTTCTAACTTGACCTTTGCCAACAATTCCTTTCCTTGGTGACTGTCTTGAAGTATATTCAACGGTGGAAAAGGCATGGTAACGGCGGTCATGCAATGCGGGTTTATCAGATGTTGGCTGACAAGGGCATCCGCTATGTTGCTTTATGATCATACTGTGGGCTGAAACATTATCTATTAAACTGAGGACACATCTTTACTCCTGGATGGCTCTGCAGAATATCTCAATGAAACCTTAGATGTATTGTCGCACTTCAGACACTACTCAGAGTTACAAGTTAATTTCTACAAAATGAAAGTAGTCTGGATAGGTAAAAATAAGTTGAGCTACGATAGCAATAAACTAGATGGAAAACAAATTGCAAATAACAAACCTTTGACATGTAAGGCTTAACGTTTTACATTTACCTGAACATACTTATAGAAATTAATGAAGTTGACAAAATAGTGCAAATTAAAGCCGTATTAAAATAACTGGTTTAGGAGAATTTTAACTACGATTGGTAAAATTCAAGTTATTGAAACTTAAGCATAACTGGTGTTAAATCTTCTGTTTATTTCCTTTGCAAATCCACCGCATAACTTGTTAATATATATCAATGCACTTTTTTAATATTGTGTTGTCTAGTAAACCGCGAATTAGCAAAACTATTTAAAAAAAAAATATGCAGACGGAGGTTTATATATAGATATATAGATTTATATTAGGATAATGATACAACATATCTATATACATGATAAAATAGTAAAACAATAAACATGTATGAGCAATGAAACCATGTCATTAACATTACACCAAGGATTACACAAAAAAGAGAACTTTATCTCTTATTTCCATTGTGGTCCTTGGATATTGATGGTTTTGACATAGAGAGGCATGGGATGAATATCACAGATTTTAGTTATGAACGACAATTATTTGCATAAAAAAGTAGACATATTAAAATGTGGGTAAATTAAAAACTAACTACACAGATCTAAAAGGATGATTACATATTAAGAAGATGAGTTTTAATTGACAATTTAAAATTAGATATACTTGTAATATTCCTTAAAGTAGAAGGTAACCAAATCAAAACCGTAAATTGTTCATTACCTTTATTAGACATATGACCTAGATTGAGGACAAACCTTATTAATTTATTTTGTGAGACCTGAAGTTTATCTTTCCAAAATTTGGTAATACCATGAGACCAAAAGCAGCATGCGTAATCGAAATGACATTGGAGTAGAGCCATGACCAGAAGTTTCTTTGTGTTGAATGAGAGAAAATCACGTTTTCTATACAGGAACTTTAACATTGTATTGGCCTTTTTAACAACAGAACTAGTCATGATATCACCAGATAGAGACTGATCAAGTGTAGCACCAAGATATTTGACTGAAGAAGTTGACTGAATATGAGTACCATTACAACTAACATTGACAGAAGCACCTGACCATAGACCTTGGTTTAGAACCAAATAGAATTGTCTCTGTTTTACCTAAATGAAGAGATAGTTTATTGTCAATTAACCATTGACTTACAGACTGTAAATCATCTGACAGTTCTTTTTCAATGAAAGACCTATTTTTACCTACAAAAGGAATGGCAGAATCATCAGCATACAGAAGAAGTTTTTTTAACCACTGCCTGCATATCATTCAAATATATTAAGAACAGTAGTGGCCCCACGATGGATACCTGGGGAACACCGCAAGTAACCTCAGCACTAGAAGAGAAAGAACCAGATACATCAACAAGTTGTTGCCTGTCAGAAAGGTATGACTTAAACCATTGTAAAACATCAGGACTGAGACCCATGGCTTCTAATTTCATGAGAAGAACTGAATGGTCTACTGTGTCAAAAGCTTTTTGAAGATCCATTAAAATCATACCTACAAAGTGACCTTTATCCATATGAAACATGATAAAGTCTGACAAATGAATAAGGCAGGTGTCTGTGGAAAAACCACATCTAAAACCAGATTGAAATGTATATAATAAATCCTTTTCTTTAAGATAAGTTCAAATTTGGTCATATACAACTCTTTAAAAAAAATGAAATAATACTTAAAATAGACACAGGCCGGTAATTACCTACTTCAGTATTATCATCTTTTTAAAAAAGCGGAACAACTCTAGCAGCCTTCGAATCATTTAAGAGGTTTAAAGATGATTAATGATTTTTTTCTTTTGTCAGTGCTCTAAATTGTTTATGAATCCGTAGAAAATAAGTTAATGTTAATACAATGATCGATGTTCAAAAATTATGCACATTTGGTGATCAATATCCTTAAAACTTAATGAACAAGATAGAAAATAATTTTTATAAGATGCATTGAAATACATTTTTTTATAATCCAGACATAACTTTTGATAACAAAAGTGTATTTTTTAAATCATTGTTTGAAAGAGGCGTTTGTTTTGTCGGTTACTTGATGCACACCGCTGAACTTGTATAGTTAATATGATGTTTTTGCAAGTAATTTAACCTCAGTCCAAACTACTTACTCATCTTAGGAATTATTAATTCAGTTACAAGGTTCTTGAAGCTCAAAATATATAATGCTACTTTTTTACGAAACCCTTTATTCCCACTATTCTACGGCCCATATTAACAAATGCAAATGGTACAAAACCTTTGATATGAACTAATTACCATAGATGAGTCTTCGCCAGTGTGCATACATGAATGGCCGAATATTTGTAGTTTTATTAAAACAAAAGAATGTCAACATATTTTATAAATGCCTTTTCTTATTACACGGGTTTCGAATTAACAGTGGTTTCAATATTGAAATTTACAAACAATCATAGGTACAACATTCCGTTTTATTTAAAATTGGATATGACACTTCAGCAAACTGCACGTTTTGTTAAACTTAAGGTGAATCTATCAAACATGTATTTTGGGAATGTAAGCACGTCAATACATGAGTAGTAGACGTGCATTCCGGATGTAATCATTTATAGAACTTTTTAAAGTATTCCAGTTTGTAAGCTTGGACATGCACTTACAATTGCACCTGATATTTAATTTTATCAAAATATATATTTATAATTGTAAAACCAATCCAAACTAGTTCCAATCATAGAGCAGCAAAATCGTACCTGTTCTTACATCGCAATGTACTAAACAAAATAACATATGCTAATGATTAACGTCAAAGTAATGAATGGGAACTTATGTTACCTATTTTTCAGTACGTGTGATGAGAGACTTAAGAAGTCACGTTATTTTCAAAAATTTCTTGGACAAATATTGTTTATTGTGTTCTGTAAACACTAATGCGTTGTTAACATGTAAACATTTGCTTTGCAATATGCATACACTATTTGTAAACTCTGTCACGTGTGTCACGTGTGCAGTGGAATGCCGTCGACCAAAACACCTATTCACGAGGAAAATTAAATATTTTGATTATATNGATGTATCATGATGTGGAATTGAAGAGATCAATATGCTCTGCATTTCAATGTTTCATATTTTATAGTGTTTAGTTGTTCGCGCTAGCGAGCAACTAATGTAGAATGAGTTTTTCAAGTCACTCTTCTGCTTAACTACGCTAGGAACTATAACCACTGCATCTGCCTGTATAACTCTGTATCGACAATGTTCCCGCTCCAGCTAAACAGGTAAACATGAGAGAAGCATCTCTCCAATACACTACATAACACGTGGTTTTCAACTGTTGAATGGGGTTAAGAGGTATTATGAACAATTGGCCATGCGTATCAGCAACGGTAATAAAAAATCACTTAACACCACATAATCACACATGCATGAGGAATTTACCATCTGCAGGTCAAGAGCCTGTTTATAGAATATAGTTTGCACACATACAATCAAGAGTTAAAAATTGCAACAAATACAAAATTTCTTTGAATTGGACTAAAAACTGAATGGAATTCCTAAGTTTTCGATAATACAAATTTCAGATTATATAGAAGAAAATGGAAAAATGGGGAATTTGATAAAAGGTACAATTTTTTCATAGAAAGTTACATTCACGAGGCTTTTTTGTTTTCTCCGGATCCTGTCTTTTCAGATCTGAAATGATAGCATAACAAAAATTCTACATCCTAAGAATATAATTTAATAAATGTTAAAAGCCCTGTTAATGTATTTATTGATTCTTAGTTTTAATACTAACTTTTATTGTAATTTATAGCTTATATAATTTATTATTCTGAACCTTAACGGCAGTATGCTACATATGTGTTTTTTACGCATAAAATTGGTCTTTAGATAAAGTAGTAATTAATAACTTACATTTCTTTGATCTTCACTATCTGGAAATGTGTGCATTGAAAAAAAAATCATCAAATCCTGAAGCTTTGCAATTAGGAACACAACAATAAAGCACCATAATTACAGAGGAATGTATACAAGTCAGTGATAAACTGATATGTACAGCTGGCTGAGAAAATCTCTGTTTACCTGTTTCCATTCACTGGCGTTATCTTGTCGGTACAGTTTATAATTCACCACTGGTACACTGCAGACAGCGAGTGTGTGTATGTAATCAATAGTGTTAAGCAGCTTGTGCGACGACATTGGCCAATCTAGTGTTTAACAGCTTGTGCAGCGACATTGGCCAGTTTATCATTGAAATCTGTACATATTGGCTGCTTTCAGGGAGAACGGGGCTTAATTCATGTCAAATAAGATTAGCCTGTGCACAATTGTAACGTTACGGGTCAAATATCTTTGTTAAGAATTTGAAATAAGTAGGATAGTATCGGATAACGAAAGTAACCATATGTTAAAGTCAACCAATGTATATCAGTGGAAAATGTAACAATATGAAACTTCACTCAACTAAGCCGTTAAGGTTGCTATAAACATCAAAATTATGAATAGTTTATGAACCATTACAAAGTTGCCCATCATAAAAGAATTCACACATGTTTAGATTTCCACTTGGATTAAATGACCGAAATAGATTCAAGGATGAAATGTTTAAACCACCTGTTAAAGCCATTGGAAAATTGACATTGGTTGGATCGATACGTTTCAACTTTATGACAATTTGTATGTAATCATATGATAATACTTATAACAGAATATTATACATCTGTTGTGGATCACAAAGTATTATTTACTAGCAGCATATATTCGTGCTTTTTTTAGATATAAAGAGGGTCATATTTTATGTACTCTATCAGTTCAGCTCGTATACAGCTAGGATATACATCGGACTCATTAAGTTGTGAATCGCGGGGCAGGCCCGCCTGTATGTTTGATTATTGGACTTGAATATTTTACGAAATTGAAAACTAAAGAATGTATCTTATTGATAGGGATACTTTGTGAACACAGTTTAATACAAGAATAAAACCACAATGAAAACTTCATCGGTGTTCTTGAAGTTGTGTATGCATTGTCATCCCATCGGACTATGTTACACACTGATTAGCCTGTGCAATGCGCACAAGCTAATCAATGACGGCGCTTTCTGATTTTACTGTGTTTTTCGTTTAAAGAGAGTCTCTGGTACTGGGATGACAATTAATGATTATGCATTAAGCCCTGTTTCCCCAAAATGAAGCTTAAAATATCTTTTTAATTAATGATTTGAAAAAAAGCACATCTCACCCTGTGCTTTAAGACACACTTTTTATAAATTTGAATGGGTTGTGTTCATTTCAAACTTTCGATATAAAAAGCTATAACATAATTTTGAAAACTGAGTTGCGTCTAAGATTATGCAATAGCGAACATCTTCAGTGCCTTCAGCGCTTTGATTGTTCGAATAGATGACTTATAGTTTAGATGTTTTTTTTTTTGTAAATGATATGTCTAATCAATTTCAGGAATTGAGTAGCCGAATGCATATTGATATTAACACGATAATGAATCGTAGTATTGCAATGAAATATTTTATCGAGCTATTTCATTCAGTTATATATTAGACTAGTATTTCTATAGGAACACTAATGAACAAATATATCTCGCTATGTGAAAAGGGGGTTAAATGCATGTGTGACCAGTGTCGTCTTAGATTAGCGTGTTCAGTTGGAACAGGCTTATCGGTGATGACACATGTTCTGTTCCACACGCAAAAACATAAATACTGTTTGTTTTATCGAGTTTCAACTTACTTCACCTTGAGAGTGCCTGTATCATCAACCATTGTTAACTTAGCAATGCACTATACAATTGTATATGTCCTTACATCAATCTTTATCAAAAACAATAAACATAAAATATATGGTATTATAGCTATACATATTATTAATGACACGAATGTATGCGCTAATAAATAAACCTTTATCGGATTCATAGACGTCAATTCACTCGTAATACATGATCGCACAAGAATGATCGTAATTTGCAATACTGTAGTCTTGCCGACGCATAAAACAAGATTTGTTATCATAAACAAATCCTGATTTATATTAGACTCCCGAAACGTTGTTTCCTCAAAGACCAAACATCAAGAGTACTATCCTATGTCCTTTTTACGATCAATAAACGTAGCGGAAACACCAAGTAACTGGCAGTATATTGTTGTTGTTTTTTTTTGTTTTTTTTTTTTCATTTAAACAAATCTGATTATGATGAACGTTTGATGTAATCCAGTGTACATTTACTTCTAACGTAAGCTTAAAGAATCAGATAAACCAAGCAAAACCCCGTCTGGATGTTCTCNCTTTAACAAATTAAATTAGTTTCCGAACTGCGGTGTCTGTATGTTACTCACCATCTCAGTGTCATCCTTGTTTGACTCAGACGTGACTTAGACATGGTTTACCATTTATAATGTAAAACCTATTTGTGAACCAGTATATGTCATATTGAGTTGCATATAGATCCACCGTACACCATGTCAGTACCAAGTATATATGCGCGTTTGACATTGGTGTAATACGAAAATAGGTCTGCAAATTAATATCATAACGATCGCTGAAGTGAGGGTTAATATGCAACATTTCTCAACATACTCCAGCAAACAAATTGTTTGTTTTAATTGTAACATATTTGCTGAATATAAGTTATTTATTGAATTAGTTTAATGTATGCATTTCTTATCATTGATTGTTAGTAATTTGGATCAGGAATCAATATTACAATAGACGAATGACAAATGATCAGTTTCTTTTGTAAATAACATTTTACACAAGATGACTAGCTCCAATTTATGATGGATTTAAATCATGCCTTGAACCATGGTCTGATAACCACGGTATAGCCATGCACTTACAGCATAATGTTTTTAAGAATTATGCATGAACCATAAAACATGGCGGCACATAGGCATGTATATCATAATTAGAATAATCCGAATGTGTTTTAATTTCACGCTTGGGATAAGCCAACGCAAATGTGAGAATTATAGTTTTGGTTCATTCTTAAATACATGCAATTAATAAACAAAATCGTTAATTTAAGATTAGTCAATATCCAATATTGAAATCCAATTTTAATGTTAGCCACTTAAATTGTAACAAAACATTAATTTCTAAAATACGGTTTTAAAGTTTCATTATTGTAAAATAAACATGAATTATATAGCATTAGAAAAAGCACGACAAAAAGATTAAATTGTAACGTTGTTAAACAACGTCATAACACTCGTACAAACATGTTAACGTTGTAATTTTCCCAAGATGGCGATTAATGGAACACTACGTGATTATTCATAACGACTGCGTCAGTGGAAGAAATAAGACCGCGTATCGGTTAGCAGACACATAGTACATTATTTAGTTTTCCTGTCTAAGTTGGCTGAAGCTATCTGTAAACTCATATAGCATGTTATTTCGTTGCAAAATTATGCCACGTTCCAACAATTGGCAATCGCACATGTTCATTTGGTGCGTTGGTTCATCATGTACCATATTGCAATTACACTATTGCAATTAATTACTTAGTAGTGGTAATACCAAGGGTTTATTGGTTTCCTCGAATATGTGTAGTAAGCAATATTGCTAGTTTCTAAATCAAACAACATATGCACAATATTTGTCTCAACATCGTCTAACTAGGAAATTAACATAATACAATATATATTAAGCACCGTCATAAGTGAAAGCATATTTAACAAGAATGTTGTGCATGCACAAGACAAAACACATATAGAAAGAACAAAAAAAACAATGTAGTTAGAAGATGATATGTGTTTAGTTTCTTGGGTATACAGTGAATTGGATTGTATGGCAAATGCAAGAAAATAAATATGCCATTTTATAAATTACATGATTAAATATGTCACCGTATTAAAGCTAGTGCATTTTCTTAAATGGGTCTGATTATTACTTTGGTATACGTAGCGTTGAACACGGCTTATACCTGTATTATTTTTTTATGATATGTTGTTATTTTGTACAGATTTTGTCATTACAGCTCCATGATATATTTCAATGTTATTTTACGTGGTTTCAAGCGTTTATGTGGTTGCCACTGGCCCATACAATAGACATTTTGATTATGACCGTCATTTGTGAGTCGCCTTGAGCCGAGCAGAAACATGATATTCATAAACAGAAAGTTCAAGGCAACAACATTGAAACGCATAACTTTGATTCGTGAACAAAAAGGAATATATAAATATAAATGCTCCTTAACTGCAAAACTGTCCAACGGTTGACACTGTCAATAATACCCGCAAGGGGAGTTAGACAATATAGATTTATAAATGGATAGAGTTATATAAAAGCGATTACTAATAGGTATAACGTGTTGTCGTCTGTTGGTATTGTTATGTTTGGTTAGTCCACGCACATATTTACTGAATTGTGTATAAGAAGCGTAATGTTATAGAGGCGAATATAAAATCAATATGTATTAAATGACAATACGCGGAAGGTACGTCGCGTCTGTAATATATAAGTAGGATGGTTTCTATTTCCATTAGGGGTGGTTTTATCCAGCGTGTTTCATAATGGATTGCTACCACATGTGCTGATATCATTTATATATTACCTTTGTGTGTTTTAGTCACTTACTATCTTATATCCGTCATGGATGACATTTAGATTATGTACACTATGACAAGTCAGATTTATATAAATGTTTCATTTTACATTGTTTGACATTGCCATAACAATACTTTAATTTTTCCACTTTAAATCGTATAAACTTACATTGTCATTAAAGAACATGATAATTGTACAATTAAGACGAATTGAGATTATTTACTATAATGCTTGTTATATTGAAAATATGCCTATTTCTTAACATGTACACCTGCTAAGTATTTTTGTAAATAAACTTCTTCTTGGCAATATCCTGCAAAACCATGCTATTTATATATTATATAAGAACTAAATCCCAAATTTTATGAAAACAATAGTTCATCGCATCAGGCTTTAACCCAATTTCTGCCTCAAAATGATTTAGGATCCACAATGGTATTGGTATGTATTGTTTAAATACTATTCAGGTATCGGTTCCCATAAACTTTAATGAACGAACGTCGTAGACTAATCGCCGCTTGAACTTCACATTTCAGCGATTAAGTTTGGAGCGTGAAGGCACGTTATGAGCTACGAATGTATCATAATTTATTTGTATTTTCTTTTCAATTGATTTCTTATTGTGTTGTGTTGATTTTGTTGTTTTTAATCAGAAGTTATGGTATGATATGCACGTTTGAAACATTAATTTAGTGCCAACAACAATCTTGACATAATGACGTGGATCGATTGTAGCTTGTATTCACCTTTTAACAACGGAGGCGTAATCCAATTGTGATGCACTTTCATCACACTGTTAATTTGATAATAATTACATTTTTTTTGGCAAGTAACTGCTTGCTTTTCTGTTCAATTATTGCGAATAGAACTGCAGGACTGAAAATGTAAGTGTCTTGGTTTACATAATATAGTTCCCAAATGTTAAAGGCGTTACGAGATTAATGTTTCGAGATGTCTGTAGTAATGTTCTGCAAATTGTCACCGAACGTATTTAGATATTACCAAGCTTTTATGTGATATTTAGAATAAATGTTTTGCACTTCACACACATAATCAATTCATTATATTAAATGTGTTGTATAATTTGGTATTGTTCAATACGGACGACGTTTGTTGACCTATTAGTAAATACTTATTAACTTTCAAAATAACTGTCTCAATATAAATTAAGTCCGGTTCCCTTAGGGTACGTATGCCTATATATTTATGTATTTCTTGGTTTGAACTTGTGCAATGCACCATCCAAATGTCGTTTGGTATGCCATTCTCAGTTGTCTTTAGATGAGTAGCACCACTGTCAGTGAGTTATATCCCAAACCTTTAAACTAAGCGTTTGCTCATATGTGGCGTGTTCTAAGAAAACTGGGCAAAATGCTTGTGCGTAAATTGTCATTCCAGATTAGCCTGTGCAGTCCGCACAGGCTAATCAGGGACGACAATTTACGCTTTTATGACATGTTTCGTTGAAATGAAGTCTCTTCTTAGCAAAAATCCAATTTAGGCGGAAAGTGTCAAAGGCTAATCTGGGATGACACTTTACGCACAAGCATTTTGCCCAGTTTTCTCAGAACACGCACATATTCATGTCTGGTGTGCTATGAAAACTGTTAGCAGTACTAATGTTATCATGTGATGCCGAGATACACAATATCAAACTATGAACATAGTATTTAGTCGTATAGTATATATTTTTGTTCAAAGTACCTTTCATATGATTGCCAATTAAGAGTAAGCTGTTTGTTTTGTTCGTTGATCAGCTACACAATTAGAACAGGCAACAATGAGATATGTATAATGAAGCCTATAAACACCTACTACACTTCGACCGATAAACCCATGTGTCGTAAATAGCACAATTTGTTCACAAATTAACTTAACAAGAACAAATACTAAGAGTTCACCGTCCATTCGGAAATCTATCAGCTTTGTGCAATTCCATGTTATCACGTCATACGCATTGTTTTTGAACAATATTGATTTATTTAGTAAATTGACCGTCAGATATAATTATAAAAACGACAGCACGTTCAAAATAATCTATGCTGGAAAAAGACAAAAAGACAAAATGAACTGTGTATACCACTAATATGCAGATAGCATATTATAATTGATAACAAAACATTTACCACCAACAAATAAGCTACGGGTACACTTTATTCTCGTTTTATCGGACAATAATGTTTAATTCCCGAATATTTTTGTAGCGTATTTTTTTTTGGGTTTCATTCGCATTCATAAAGTTAACATGGGGATCAGTCACCGTAAACAAACACCATGCAATGCCTCTCGCCGGTAAAGTCCGACAGTATTTTACTAAATAATTGTAAATGGAAATAATCTTGGATGGCCGATAGAAATGACCAGATAAGGAATCACCTTTTCTCGTGGAAGGCTTTTCGCGACTGTAACTGTCATTTGTAGTGTTCCTAAATGACTCCAAACACAAATTTTAATTATTCATGACATATTTCAGAATGAGTGCCTTAACACTATTGTCTAAGACGCTTCACCGAGACGAGAATGTTGTATATTTCTAGATATGAATATTTATATTCATATGTATGTATCAATTTATGTAAATTGGCTTTGTCATGATTATAATTAAATAAGTCTCCTACATACGCCTCGTATAATGTGACATTGCTATTTGCAAACATAATCTGATTGTTTATGGTATTGATATATTGAAAGTTACTTATGAAAGGCCCCTAATGTAGTGCATTTACTAGTATCATATTCGAGTGCTGTATAATATACCATTGAAAACGTAAAGTGTTGTCTTTCAGGTCAACGAACTTTTGTGCGCAATTAAAGCAACTTAAGTTGTCCACGTGACTATTATATTTACTGACGCTTTTTCACATTCACTAGTATGATTACAGATAATTAAACAAAAACATGTTTTAGTATTTCCTCAAAACTTGCAAAGTCAAAATGTGTCACCTACTGGAAATTTTATTGTACCAATATTCAATCCCAAACGATACCATTTATTTATATTTATATTTCCAAGATAGTTATTAAATATCGTGAACACACTTCTTTATCATATAGGATCTTAACGCATATTTTTCCAGAAAATAAAAAACTATTATTACTTGGAACGTAACGTAGTATTGCCATGTAATATATTCAGAATGTAGTCTATAATTTCCGATCGCCATAAACAAACGCATCAACTCAACATAACACGCATACTAACTATCAAGTTATCTCAAATTTGAGATATGTATTTCAAGAATGACGGATTGATACGAAAATCGAATACAATCACATATACGTATACCAAATAATAGTTTTAAATATTGATTCAGTGGCTAACAGTCTAATCGTTCATATTTTGATTTAACTGTATTTATTGGTAAGGACGCGTAGATATTTAAGGAGAAACAATGTATGGTAAATACATTAAATGTCAATATTTCAAACGTAATACTAAGTATACGATTGTTACCAACATGTATCAAGTTTTCTGGAATTTCTGAATTGCTTTATTGTACGTGGAATATAAACCTGAAAAAAAAGAGTCACTAAGAGGCTTCCGACATGTGGATGGTGAGATATGTGTAACCAATAAAAGATCACAATAAACATGGAATTTTAAATAGTCCTTATCGTTATTATATATACATATTTTTTTATCATCAAATGGCAAAACATTAAAACAAAAAGGTTGTGTTAAATATTGTTAGTATATCAGCTGTTCACAACCCATCACACCGCGAGTCTGAAAACAATAATTTCAATTTAACCAGTAATATAAAGACACACTTGAATGTACTTTGCCTAACGATTTTCAGGCTATGGTATTTATTGCACAGTGTGGAACATGAAAACAATAAACTCATAATCAACTAAAGTTTGCATTGACAGCAATCGATTCAATTGGTTAACACATACAGGAAAACAATAAGGGCATATCGATGTACACACCCAAATGGACTTGCTCACAGATTTAGCATTTGTTAGTCATTTTTTTGTCACATATTTAGTACGAAATAGCGTGTGAAACAGCTGAAGAGAAAGGATATTTTGACTTTATTTATAGAAACGAATTAACACAGATACATTGTATCTATTAACTTATAGCACGTGTTTATATTTTATCTTCCTTGTAGCAACTATGTAATTAAGTTTTGACTTCGTATCTATACTTTTCTATACAGCTCATACGGTGATTTAACGTGCATGTATACTTTAATGAACTCATGTGTTATAAACGTTATGGCAATTAAGATGAAAGACCAATATCGTCGATGACAACGAAAGACGCTAACCAAGATAAATCATATAACGCTAACAGTCAAGAAGACCTGTTTGTATTCGTTGATGTGTGTGCTTATTGTGACAAGCTTTATCAGACTTGAATACATATATTAAACAACATATATCACAAGATTGAAGGCCATTTCCGCAATACATGCAAAACCAGACTGGTTAAGTGTTATACGCATGATCTTTCAAGTCTTTCAATATAACGGTCAATCAGAAAAACAATATATGTTCTCAAATCATACATAATGCTCGTAGTGTACCAGGAAATGTAATAACATTATTGCGATATGTTATGTGATGATACATGTTGACAATTATTAAATAACAAGAATGAATGACCTAGACGTGGTACTCGAACATATAGATGCTCTGCAGCGTTTTCATATGCATTGACGCAACTGAATTTTTACTTTCATTATATATGACGTATATTTCAAAGTGTACAGTCCCTATATTGATTATTAATGAATTATATACATGTTATATTGAAAGTATTCTACAACGTTGTGAGTGTTTGTATTTTGAAGTGCTTGTTGTCTTTTTTGGTGGATGTTCCTTTAGCCATTGAAGGTAAATTTAAAACACGATTTTAGTAGAACATACTTATGAATACGCAAATCTTTCGGAGGCGTGTATTCTCCGTCAGCAGATATACTTGCAATTGTAAACGTTATTACGTAGCTTTTTTTTAATATTTAGGACGAAATGTATTATTGATTTACTCTTTAATACGCATATCTGAAAAAGCTGTACCGAGTATCCCGGCACCCAGTTGTACATTGATTTTATACACGATAGCATTGCATTCACTGAGTAGCGTTAATAAGTGTAGGTTAATGTATCTCATATCATAATGTTATGCTGCAAACATCATCTATATATATATATTCATTGTAAGACTGTTTTATACAACATTTGTTAATATATTTCAGGATGGTTTCGTTCGTTCTAATAAGAACATTTTCAATTAAGTACATGTTTTTGTTCAGTCGTAGATCAACGACTGTATTTGTGAAAGGCATCACCATTGACATTGCGTGACACAAACGATTGATATTCAGTGCATTTTATGAATTCCGTGCAAGGTTTATCCCCCATTGTTATGGCGTAATTATGTTCAGGGCATTTTAAAACCTGTGCGTACGCGTAAATGTTTTGTACATTATTAATATTGACGAAAAGATTGCATTACGTTGTTAGTTTGTGCCGGTACAGTACGTTACGGAAATGAATCTAATAATGCATATGAAGAAAAACATTATACACTGAGCACATTACCAGAAACCAGAGAGCGATTAACGGAAAATGTGCGAGGCAATAAGTCCTCGATATGACATGTGCCGTGATACCACGTATGACCACATTTTATTACGAACCAATCGTGTTAACAAGTCTCAGATAGCATCAGCTATTTTCGTTCCATCATAGTGCTCTACAAAATACTAGTTAATTAGGACACAATATAAGGTTAATAAGGCTATGAACGGCTTGTTTTGTGTTGCATTATCTTCATGACATGTTCTTAACGTTGAGTGATAATGCAACCAGTCTGTTGCTTAGCTACAATTTTTGTTATTGAAAACATTTGCTTCAGTCGCATGATTAAATAAAAAAACATAGTTCAATCTAGTAGCACAAGAATAACATCTATACTCAATGGCATTGAATTAAAGTGTTGTATTCATAATATATTCCTGTGTTAATTTTCAGAAATCCCCTTATGTTGTCGTTGATCGTAGAGTTTCTTAAAACGAATACTACAACATTCGGCATCCGCAGGCTTTCGCTAGTTTCCTGGTAATCAACGTATTGATTGTATTGAACACTGAGCGCTTAAAAATAGGCAATGTGTTAACCGGTACTAGAGCACAATTGAACACAATATCCGAACGTTATAAGTATTTTTATTAGGCGGAAGGCTTCTGTGCGTTTCACACTCTTAATAAAATTAGTGTAATTATTAAGTTAAAGTTAACGTTGAGGTTTATAGTCTGCTTCGATTTGCATCTTCAGCCGACTTCGACATTAACACTGGGATTAAAGTCGTCCGTTTACATATGGCGCACCAGGCAGCCCGGTACATTGACTTATTTCCCTCACAGGTACCCATTTATACACCTGAGTGGAGAGGAATAAGCGTGGGCTTATTTTTTGCTTAGAAAAATCCAGTGACCCGAGTGGGATTCGAACCAGGGACCTTTCTCGATCCCTAGACCAGCACTCTGCCACTAGACCACTGTCTTATTATAGTACAACTATTGTAAATGAACGCATTCACACATGACCGTCATTATGTACGTATGTTTTACGCAAGTCAGTGTGTGCACGTTTCATTCCAATTTGTTATTGAGTTTGTGTTGTTGCTGTTGTTGAGGTTGACAGTGTCACTGGTGTTTTGTCGTGTTGGTTTATATTAGAGAAATATATTTACTTGTTCCTTACTTAAAATTTTCTATAACGATAATGTAAAATCATTCTATACTAGTAGTGAGTACCAGTAGAATTAACTCCAATTTAAATGAACAGTTGGTGATCAAAAGAATCAGTTTCGAATTGTGTTAACAAAATACTTGAGCAAAATGCTGTCTCCTAATCAATATGTTATAAATGTCATTTACATAATTGCCTTTATCCATTTGGCATTTACAAATAACAGACGCATTACACTATACAATATTATTGAACTGCTTGACCCTATTTCCGGTTTATTTAGCCATAAATGAAGTCTAGTATTGGTGTAATGTTCACCGTTTATTTACCCAATGTACTTCAATTCTTATTTTTTTCTAAATTAGTTGTGTTTTTTTCTTCTTCTGAAAATTGTATCGTGTTTCATTCATTTGATCTTGTCTTGCAGCCCGCTCATGGCCGCCGTATTTGATTGTATGGAGTAACCTATCATCGGTGCTATAACACAGTTGCTATGACATAGTTCACAAATGTTAACTCCACTTATCATATGTTAGATTGAGTTGTGAATCACAAACAAAACATCTACGATTAGTAAACGACAATCTAATTGAGTATGTGTAATCTTTAATCCAGAATTAATTACTCTTTCAATTTACGGGTGGAAAATTTTCGCCCTCAATAATAGTTTTAAAATGACTTTGTTAAATAAGCAAATGAATTCAAATCAAATCCTAAAGGACAGTACTCGTACGTGATTCTTATACACATAATATGCAAATACAAACACAATAAACAAACACTAATTTCTTACACCCCACCGTTTCATAATCCAAGTGATATATGGGTTTCATTTGCTTTCATATATTCATCACGCGGATCATTCGCCGTTAACGATACAAATGCGATTATTCTGTCATTATTTT
The DNA here is from genome assembly GCA_007657795.1 of Dreissena rostriformis. Taxonomy (NCBI): domain Eukaryota; kingdom Metazoa; phylum Mollusca; class Bivalvia; order Myida; family Dreissenidae; genus Dreissena; species Dreissena rostriformis. Next base: position 26,740 of record VMBQ01005219.1, read on the forward strand.
TTGTATTTTTTGGAATAAGCTTAATATACAATGGCATATTCAACTGACTATAGAAGTGGCTTATTCATCATATGTTTGTCGCGTCTGTAACAGGTGTTCGGTGATTATATGTTATGTGATAAGGATATTGAAAGCTGAGCAAAACTGAAGTCACGATTTTGAATCAGTCCATTTGTCTCATTAAATGCATTAACTTCATTATATAACATGCTAGACGGATTCAATTTATTTTCATATTTATTTACAACAGGAATATATTTACATTATCATTTTAGGTAAATAAACACAGCCTTTATATATATATTTATATAACAATAGGTCGTTATAAGCTTTTATTATTAAAGACGAATGTCTTTCTTTGGTAGTTTTAATATTGCGTATTCACGATTAATTGCCCGTTGAAAAAAAATCCGAAAAAACTTACTGTATTTTTTTAGCGAAAATAATTGCGATCATATAAAAATAAAAAAATCCTCGTTTGTAAATAGTAATTGTGTTGGATATAATATATTGTACTGGATTCAGGGTCCGTGTGCTAAGTATATAAACAATTCATCATGCAATATCACACGCTTCTTCGCCTTTATCAATAATGGAAATGAAACATGTGTATTATATAATTTGTCGCATTCATGCATTACTCTGATGCTGTTAACATTATGTTGATATCTTAATTGACAATGACGTGTGTCTTATTTTGGTATCTTGTGTGTTTCTCATTTCAGACGCATTGAATTGCAAAGTATTATGTAATACCAAGGTATACTCTATTAACGAAGAGTGTACTTTAAAGACGTTATGACAAGTTCGTCAATGAAAATTGTCTACAGGGACAAATAAATATGCATGTTTAATTTTGCATACGTTTCTGCAACGCATGCTACTGATACATATACACTTATTCTGTGTGAACAAAATCAAAAAGTGACAGCATATTTCAATAAGCAAAGTTGCATTCTATTCCCATCAACAGGGTATGATTATAATCATCAGTGTAGGGTAAGTTGTCAATTGACATACAATTCGACATACTGCAAAAACCCATGACAAGTATAATAAACAAATGCTTAAAAAAGGAGCACATGCTTAGCACGGTCAAATACTATCATTGGGGTTTAATCCCTGTTTAAGAGCGCCTCATACTTGGCGCAGAATTATTTACAGAGAGTGGTCAATGTATATCCGCAACACTTGCAAACAGTGAATGTTACAATCTACTGGGCACTCACTATAGGAGGAATATGTTTGTAGATAAAACAATGAATCAGACAGCCATATATTTCCACGTTTTTTTAACTTTTTGTAAACAATAGCGAATCAATTCAAGGAAATGAAACAACACAATAACATGGCCCTATTGTGTTATGACTTCAATTACGTTGATTTTTCTTAAATTGCAACTGATATATGACGTATACTAAGTGCCATAACTTGGGGATTTGTTTTAAGCATTAAAGAATACTTTGATGCACCTGGATTTTCACTGCGTTAATATGTATTATTATGTAAATAATACGCGGTCGTTCTAGTAGTTAGAATTAAAACAAAACATTATAGTATGACTATTATGAGGAATATGATACATACATAATGCCAACAAAAACTATCAAACGAGCATCATTATTTATTGTGATGTAAATTTTACTGTAGGTTTATATATATTTAAATAAATTGTATTGTCATAAGAATTGAATGGAAGTTTTGGTTTTATTTGATCCCATTACGCACGTTACAATACCATATGTTTTGTACTGACAGCTTCAATATTACCTTATTTGTATTTATTTGTGTTAACCTTTTTGAGCGAGCTTTAATGGTTCATGATATCTGATTTAGTATCTTAACATCATTATTATATACGCATCACCTTCGACATACATTTATGGTATAATGTTACGTAGATGTACGTTATACTATATTATGTATTATTTTATGATTATGTTTTTGTGATGGTGCATGTTCGTAAATATCGTTTGATATTTAAGTTGTTAAATCAAATTATGCTTACCATTCGAAATATACACATTAGGGCTATAACGAATACCGAGTGAATGCAACGTATGTTCGCAAAAACTAGCAACTACTGATTGTAGTTTCAACTGGACACACATGTTATCAGAAAGTAAGTCAAAAGGATATACGCGATAATGCCAGCCATAAATTTCAACGCTAGGGATCGGATCCTATGAAAGCAATATTTTATCACATCAAGTCTTGACTAACATTTCGCAGGGAAATGTCACACCATGATAACTTGTTATGGTTATCATCTACTTGTCGATGGCTACATTATTTCGTGAACATACTGCGTACATCATCGCAACATAATCTTGAAATCTGAGTGATGCAATTTGATTAAGGAAGTGTTTAATTCTAATAGATCATATTTGATGCGAACATATTTTAGATTAGTAGGCTGTGATATGACTGTATTTTGTTTTTATCAAATATTTCGAAATAATATTGAAGTTTTCAATATTGCATAATGTACTAATAACAACCTTATTGGTAACAATGATATTTTTTTATTTTGTTCACAATAACATTGTTTTCTTTTCAGCGAATATCAATAAAACGAGGCTTCAGGCTTATTTCATACAATTTTGCTTCATCATCATCACATTGTATGCGATGAGCTTAAGGTTTTCATTTGCGGCAAGAACCATCTTTCTTTTTTCTGATCAATATTAACCAACTAGATTCCGTGTCTCAAATATGCGTGTGCAGCAACTAATTTAACTTGTTTTCTTCTGAGCGGATTAAATACATTTGTTTTGATAGTCTGTCTCAATCATTGTGGGACAAATTGTATCCGAATTTACTAAGATATACTTTACGTGCATGGCTTTTTTTAATAGTACATGTCATCAATTATTCATATGTGATTTCGTTATTTATTATCAATTGGATTTCTATCGATATTAAGTTATTACAAACGGATGTAATTTTTTAACATAAATCAGTACGAAATGGCTATATCCAGCAAACAATATTAATGTATATATGAATGAGGAAAGTGAAATCGAAAAGAGCGGATTAACCTTCAAATGCATCATAGATGACTCCTGCGTGTGTTCTGTGTACCATGTATCATTTAAAACGAATCGAATTAAACCGACTGTCTTGACGGAAAATTAGCAATACTATTATCTAGCTCACACATACAAACAAAGTGCTTCTTATAGCTGCGTGTAAAAGCATTGTCTACGACGTTGCAAGCACGCAATCAATCCGTCAGAATTGCCGACTCAAACATTATTGTCTTTTAACTTGTAACGTTTTTGTTGTTTTACTGGCTTGACAAAAACTATCTATAGTATAACAACACACAGAAACATTAATTCAGCTTTCATGTACTAATTAGTTATGTATTGACGTGCATTTATAAACATCATGTGACCATTGATTGTTATAGCTTAGATTGTTTCAACATTACTCGATTTTAGGTTATTTTTTAAATATAACAATCACTAAACTAGATGCAGCCGTATATATACGTCAGATTTTGTAAGCATAAGGTAGACACATACACTATAAGAAAGAGGTAAATAACCGAGATACATTATGTTTGTACGATATATCATAATCGTTTATTTTTTGTGTTTGTTTTGCGTTATTTACAAATGTATGTAAGTAGTTCTTGCATACAGCAAATATCAATGTGAAAGAGAAATAGAAACAGACATGATAATATACCTGACAATTGAGTGTTTCTGATCGTTTGTGTTCGAAGTATATTTCCGATGAAAAAAATAATTCGATCATACAGCGTGTGCGTAAGTCGGTTTGAACTATCGTAAATAAGTTAAATTGATGCATTACATTATTAAAAACCACCTGTCCCAGTTAAACACATGCATGTAACGCCGTTTGGTACACACACTGTCTAAACCTCGAGTATACTTAAAGGAGATAACAGTGGTAAATTGTATCGTAGTGGGTTCCTGCACAGTTTTTACCACTTATTATTTTCATGGCATCTTCGTCATCGTTAATACCATGCTATATTCGCAAATAATGCTTAAATCCTTTTAAATTCAAAATCAATATGCACATTATGGGTTTAAGTTTCTGGCGCAATTACGTTTGGTTTTAGCTGGACTTGTCTTTTGCTGAAACATTATTCATCAATTTAATATGAAATATTTCTGTTGAGTGTAATCAATAGTTTATAACAAAGTTCACGTTGTTGTCAACATAAGTGGCGCTATAAACACTGAATACAATTGTGTTTTTATTGTAAGAGGTTTGACATGACTGTTATCTTGATGAAACTCATCCTAGTAAAATTGACCTTTCCAGGTAAGTCACTCAACGTTTAGTGTTACGTTTAATACGCATGATATTGTTTTGTACAGTAAAGAGTAAATACATAAAATAACTATCGAATGGTAACGAGAATGACTAAGGGTTGAGTTTGATGTGACTTGAATGTGTTTGTGAAAATTGCATTAACAACATTACATTTATGGTTAGAAACACGATGGAAAAAATTAGCATAATTAGCAGATGACCATCAATGCTTACGCATCGTATTATGAGCTTGTTATGTCAATTTGTACTCAGTAACACATGTGTTCGCACCAAACACACATACGATTCATATCCGCAACGTTATACTATTGTGAACGCCAATGATAATAAATTGTATCCTATATTGTCATTGTCACTTGATTCACCATGTGCGTAGATTCAGTACAATAACCCACGGCCGCGCATATTATTTTGCACCGTAACTTCCACCTCATGGCAACGCTGCCAAACCATATATTGTAGTATATTGTAGCATGGTTAAAACATTTGATTTTACAAAATATTATGGTAATGCAAAATACGTTAACACATTACACAACGTCATACTCGTATATTTTTTAGTAAAATTATTGTCTTAATAAAGTTAATATTGTTAGTTGTAAATAATCTTGAAAAAAAACTAAGAAAATATGTTCTTATATCTTGTCATTACAACAAGAACACAGTTCTTTACTTGCTCTTTTATTTACTCCATTGAATCATGTTTCAGAAAAAACTTATTTTGCTCCGAAGAATAATAAATCAGAAATACTGACGCTTACTAATCTAAAATATACAATAAGCATGGTGTTAGTGTCTCAGTTATTTCTGAAAGATCCCTTAAAATGCGAATGTGTTATAACAAGAAAGTTTAGGGAAAAACTGTACATACATCGGACATGAAATTTCCTTCCACGTGTGTCAACCTAGGATTGACGAAAGAGAACAGCCATGGCTGTAGCTAATCGGCATATTAGACTATTTGAAACTTTCTCACTTGACATTAATAAAATACATCATGCTATAATGAGGTTTTTCTTTTAATGGTGCAGCTTACGTTGCATTCTTTTTATATATGATATACATAATTAAGACCAATTAGTACCTCATTTTGAGGATAATTGAAACATATTGGTTAATACGTGAATACGCCATTGGTATTTGAAAACGATTACTATTATTTCATATATGATCAAAATGTTTTGGTCTCTGATAAAACTAAATAATTATGTTTCAATTTTAATCAAAGAAACATTAATGTACGCGTTGTAGTTTTGTCGTTGTCGACCTACCCCAAATCCCGGTTTTGACATAATTCAAACTTTCCCGCCCGTACAACCCTAATTAATAAATCATGATATTTCATTGGTTGTAATAATTGTTAAACGGCGGGTACAAAAGATAAGCGGGCTATGAATGTTAACAATTGTCTTGTTGTTAATTTAACTCAGTATGTGTAGATGCTCATTCTCAACCCTCCTTTTAACAATAAATGTCAAATATATCTTTCAATGACGTTTTTTTTTTATAGTACGTGTTTTGCTGTGTAAAATGTTTGTTAAGCACATATGACGTATCGAACTGCTCGTTAAGACGCCAATGATAGAAACGGTAAAGGTTAATGCCCTTAGCAGCTTGTCTTGATTGTAACTGCTGGGAAATAGAAATGAAAGAGCCTTTACCGGGCACTATTCAAAATTACGGACCTGTGTAGTTTATATACGAAAAGAAGAAACACATATATGTGAGGTATATATATATATATATATATATATATATGGGGTCAGTAGACTATATGGGGCAGTAGAAACATTCAAAATGGCCGCCCGGAATCGTCGATTCAACAGTTTCCTTCCATTTCAAATCGGGTACAATTTGCTTTAAATACTTAAATAACAATAGAATAACGCAATGTAGCCTGCAGCTAAGCTGAATGTAACCTGGCAACAACAACAACACATGGCTTACAGTACTTTCACAACAGCACGAGTTAAACTTTAAATGAAGAAATATGTTGATTAAGACAGTTTTAACTGGTAACATTTACCAAAAATGTGTAAAGTAGCACTCTTAATTGATATGCATAGGTACATTTATGAATTACTGACGGAAAACGTTATCCCTTTACAGACAAATGTTTGCCTGCCAACAGGAAGTGACTAAAAGCAGTTGTAAACAAAGGAAATACATTCTCAAAATTGATTCTAGCCTGTTTATGTATTTCTATTGACTGGTCATTAAATTTAACTGGTCAGCAATAATTATTATGTGGTCAGGCTAGACTGGACAACAATTTGGGAGGAAAACAGTGAGTTATACATCAAGACATTGGGGTAAGAAACTTAAACAATTCATAATAATAGTTTACACTATTCAACTAGAATGAGTGTCACTGGGGTATAACATCGATGAATATAAAAATGTTTGACATTGTGATACAATATTGTGATCAATTAATAGTAACGAAAATATGTATTTTACATTCCTTTTTTCAGGATGTTTCCTGAAGTTTTGTTATTGTTAGATACTGTTCTTGAATTTAATATTTTCGATAATATTAGTTATAAAACAAAATGTTTGTCCTTGTTAATTTGATGAGATGGAAAGTAGTTGGCGTGATATTATCGTTACAGGGTTAGTTGCTGACACGATACGGTATATATGGTTCTGTGGAAAACAATATTTGATGAGATGGAAAGTAGTTTGGTGATATAATCGTTACAGGGTTAGTTACTGACCCGATACGGGATATACGGATGTGGAACCTATATTTTAGTAACACCCATTATATAATTATCACCCTACTCTGATTTAAGAACAAACAGTACTAACTATGGCATATGAATGTCGTCTCTCGTGTAGCATGTGTATATATAGCAGTGTTAAGGGAAGGTACACTGATACTGTATGTGGCCATATAGACTTTATGTGGCCATTTCTAAGAAGAATAAGTGATAAGAAATTATGATACTAACAGTGACACAACAGTTATAACTATAACAGGCTAAACTCATAAGGTAAACAATGTGTTTTCTTTATTTCATATGTGTGTGGTAATTAATATAGGTGAATGTAGGTCGTGGAACTCACGCTTAGTTATGGTAATTCGACTTTATTCGATGTGACAAATTGCCAATGCGTTTCCAACAAACGTTTTATAATCTTAGACAAAGACATGGTTGCACGGTGATTTCCAGACTTTACAATAACCACTCATTATTCCCAATGGCTATCGTAATATTGAAATCATATTCTTCTCGTCTACATGCACATCTGCTCACTGAGCGTTATCTTATGTATGTATATTGACGTATAGACAATATATGGTTTGTGACTGTCTATACCATGTGCTTTCAGATGATTCTGAAAGGACGTAAAGCAAAGTAAAACTTAACGGAATTCTAATCTGAAAGCATAGTATATGAAAAGTCTCCAACCATGTATTGTTATTATTGTTACGGTGTTTATATTAATGGAGATTAAACCCTAAACCAGTAAAATAAAATCAATACAAACAGTGCTGCATAATTGCATTTATATAGGATCTGAAATGAGTTGTCATATCATACCATATTTTATTAAAAGGAGTTCAGGAATTCCTGGACGAGTGTAATAAAATATGGTATGATATGACAACGAGTGTCACATCTTTTTTATCACATGCTTTTAAACTAAATAAAATACATCTTAATTGACCAAACAAATGCTGATAGATCTAAAAGTTGTTTACTATCGTGACGTCATTTCATGTTGACAACGTCATTTCACCAAAATAAAGCCATGCGATTGGTTAGTTATTGATTCTGTAACCAATGAAAACGCTTAAAAATGTTGTATTACACAAGTGTTATATAATAATATATGTAATGGTTATATTACATGGGAAACAAGGTATAGCATGTGATAAATATATGTTCTATTCTGCTAATGCGTAGGGGTTTCACAATTCCTTTATTAAATATAATCAAAACTATAAATGCATACTTTGAGCGTTAATACTAAATTAAACTCTTCAAGGTACTAGTAAATCATGTAATTTCGACAATGTACCATTTCGTAAATATGCACTATACCTATCAGTGTGAATTCCACATCCGATGGACCGGTACGACAACGCTAAAGGTTAATGCACACAGCCGGTTTTCTAAATTTATCTTGTTAGAAGATGTAATAAGTACAGCAGATGTCTTTTTCGGCACTTCTTTAGCTTTTGGCATTCGCTTTTTTATATAGACCACGCTATTTTCTACATGAGAGAGTTGCTTCTGCATATAAATTCGCGTTCATTGGCTTCTTTTTTCTTGAATTGTTTGACATTGTCCATCGTCTGCATAGTTTAACACAAAATGTACTGCAATCTAAAAATATTCGACACAATTTTTTTTTCAACAACCACTCAAATATTCATAATTAATGAAATGTTAATTGCGATTGTGATGTTCCACTAATCGGCACTTGTTCACATGTATGTAAACGTTTTCATTTGTCGCTGAATGGATATATAAAGTATGTATTTGCTTATTGTAAATGTTTATTGTATAAAAAGTCGTTTAGCATGTTAATTTTGAGCGCTGACACATATGGTTGTTCGTGTGTCGCGTACTTATTCATACAATGAAATGGTAAATAGAAATTATATGGGGAATTTATTCGTTACAAATAGTAATTTATTAACATCATTTGACGTCATATATTTAGCTTAATACGATGCGTGCTGTTTTATTTACCCTGATAATTGAGTTTTATCAGTACACTGTCATATCGCGTTCGTTACGTTCAGGCCACAGTCGAGATCATATCATGACGATGCTGGTCAATTTCGATCTTCATCTCGAATCGCTAATCTCGCTAAATGATACCTTTTTTTGGCATTTCTGATTCAAATTTTTGTACAATCTTTGGTGCAATGAAAATAAAGTTGTGGAAGTTTTGTGTTTGATGTTGTTGTGATTTTGTTGTTTTTAAGGTCTGAGCATTTTGAGCTTTATTAACAATGATTTTAATTTAATGTAATTCGCAACTTGTAAAATACAAATTTCACCAATACGTAATTATTAGTTGTGCGAATAACGCTAAGTACTTTAGCCAGGTATTGTTCGGATGAACAATACTTGATAATTATTATTTGTATATGTATTCAGATGTCTTTCTATGGTACGATATTACATACACGTTTACTAGGCTATCTGTTGTGTGTACTTCATTATACTGCTCTAGTTTGTGTTTATAATTTATGACATAGTGCTTCAAGCAGTTGAACTTAGTTTCAACATATTTATTTATTTTAGCAAGTACAATATATCAACAACAACACAAATACAATAGATATCAGAAAAGGATTGAAACGGAATCAATAATTCGTATAGAGTTTCCCTCCTTGGGATAATATGTACACATTATTGGCAGTGTATTAGGAACAATTTGAAAGTTGAAATTAAATTCGTGTAGTGAATATTAAAATTCGAGGTAATTTTATTTTATTTAATTAAGTGATATACTCATTCATTCGGTGTCTTAGAATTGATATGTTATTATGTAAACAAGTTAACATAAAAAATGAGTGTGCAATTTGGCTTACAATAACAATGCTTTATGCGTCCAGTACTTTGCACTAATAGTTCCAATGGGATGAGCTCAGATTAAGCAGCGTATTTACTTCAGTGGTGTATGTATAACCCTGCATGATACAAACATTTGGTCACTAGCCTCTAATAAACATCCAGCGTCATGTTGATTTTATTCATTTATCCTTCACATATATGTCCTATTGGGGACAAATACCGTATCATGAGAGGCGGTTTGCATTGAAGTAATCTGGATGGTATGCATCGACAAAAGACCAATGCTCTGTGAACAACATATGCTTGTCAAGCGGGTGATGACATTTTCCGTGGTATTGTGTTTGTATTTTTGATGGAAATAACGTTGTTAGAATTGTTATGTTAAATGTATATTATTTAAACAGTTTTTTTTTCAATATAAAGAGCGAAACAAAATTGGACACATTCAATGGTTTGAAGAATGGCCAATTTCGATAATTGTTTAGTCATCTTGTCAGTTATGACTATTAACATGTTTTATTACGCAATTAATAACAGACATTTCTACTACTACTACTACTACTTCTACTACTACTACTACTACTACTACAACTACTACTACTACTACTACTACTACTTCTACTACAACTACTACTACTACTACTACTACTACCACTACTACTACTACTACTACTACTACTACTTACATTAACATGGGTGGCCATAATTTAACCGTTAGTGTGTTTGGTAAAATAAGCTCATTACTTCAAAGTCAATATTTTACTTTTAACGTATTTTGAACACTCAACTGGTAATTTTGAACATGTATTTTTATTTGTTAATATATGTTTATATCTTATATTTTGTTACACACACATTTTTATTAATATTAATGTATTTAACTTGATTCTGAATTGTTATAAAGCGGTGTTGGTCCTCTCTGATTGCAAATGTTTAAAAACAACTTAATGAAATAAAAATGACGCACATCAAGTCCATTTCAAGGAATTGCATTGTTTTATAGTGCTTTTGCAAAAACAAGTATGTTTTATACCAACCAAATACAATTAAATTGCATGCATTATGCAGTTTTCCGGGAATTGTATTATTGTTTAGGGTTCTTGCGTAAAAGATGTTTATCTGAAAGTGTTGTATTAATTTTTCCTGCTGTAAAAATGCCGATAATCAGCCATTTAATTTACAGCATATTGATCGCACGACATTTCTCTTTTTAAGTGATTTTGCAATCTCAGTATATAAAATAATAAAAAGATGCCATGTCATGTATTGATAAAATTGTAAAAGCATGATGTTTTTGTACTGCGCATCTTGTTAATAAAAATACCTGTCACGTTTCTTTTGATCATGAACGCTAACACTGGAAATTGCAGTTTTAAAATAGTGAAATATGTGATTTAAGATTATTGTTGCATTAACATTACAATAAAGATGATTATATGGAACCCAATATGTTTTCATAATGTATAGCATTTAAGACTGCAATATTTATGTTGCATATTGGTCAAACCAAACAGTATAGCAGCACGCGCTGTAAAGGGCATCATGTAGGTGTACATGGCCATTTAGGATTACATAATTTAATTTAAAAAAGTGCATCGTGTTTAAATCATATTGATCCTTCATGATGTATATTGATAAGAGGTACTAATTAACATCAAACACATGTTGTGTTCCTACGTGATACAATCAAATGACATCAATCATTTTAATTTCCAGGACCCTCATTATGCTACATATTTTGCTTTGGCAAACAATATCAAGATTGTAATAACAGCAGTGTCGGTCCTCTCCCATTACACATGTTTTATTACGAAATAAATTAACATACATTCCATATGTTGATTTCCTGTAATTGCATTGTCGTTTAGTGCTTTTATTTGCTAAAACAAATGTTTATTTTCAATTTTGTTTTGTTGTATTAAATGTGCCCTACTCTTAATACACCATTTCACTTACTAAATTATGATCGCACGGCATTTCAATATTAAAAAGATCTTGGTGAAATAACAAAATAATGATGTTATTGCACAGCGCCGCCCCCCCCCTCTTATAAAAAAGAAACACACGAAGACACGCGTGTGTCACGTTAGCCCATGTTCAACATTTCGGTACTCATGTTATAAAGCGCGACTACCATGTCGTATCTTTTGCGCTTGTCAAAAGGTTCAGGTTGACATAATACAGTGTAACAATGAGCAGACAAAACATGCCCTTAGATAACTTACTTTGTCGATGAGAAAGGAAAGATAGAGAATAATACTTTATTGCGTTATTTAAGTGTTGGTATGAAAGACAAACATGGGAATTGAACTTGTATTAACATTAGAAAATCACTCTATGCCAGACAACATCTCACAACATCAGCTAAACTAGTATGCATACTACTTAATACTATGATGTTTGTACACTGTGACCTGATCATGACCTTGGTGAACAAAGATTGAATTAAACGTATGCTAGTGTTTCAATTGATATACAATGTGCTTTATTACATTAATGACACCGGTATTTTTTTAATTATTTAATTATTGGTATGAAAGACAAACATGGGAATTGAACTAGTATTAACATTAGAAAATCACTCTATGCTAGACAACAACTCACAACATCAGCTAAACGAGTATGCATACTACTTTATACTTTGATGTTTGTACAATGTGACCTGATCATGACCTTGGTGAACAAAGATTGACTTAAACGTATGATGGTGTTTTAATTGATATATAGTGTGCTTTATTACATAAATGACACCAGTCATATTTTATTAAACAAATCATACCTTTGACGAAGTTGCTGCTTCTGTACACAAAGATACTATAACTTATCTCCAATGGTCAGGATAAGGTCGATCAGTTCTTGTTATACTATATTCTGCATATGTATTATTGAAACTCCTTCCACCGAACACTTATTAAACACTTAATTGCTACTAAATTGTACTATTTTTCCAAATGTATTGTTCTTATGCAAGATTTGGATATGATCTTGGTTTTAGAAGCAATTTTTGAGCAGCCATATTGAGTCTGGCAGCCATTTTGGACGTCAACTTCATTTGTTAAATATATAACACACGTGTTCACGTCTTTATTCATATTTAAATGTATAATAATATCAAAATGTCATTATAATACATACAACAATGCATATCTATATGTTTAAACGAATAAAACTAAAAATGGCCGCCATCTTGGACGCCATCTTGAATTTCTCAAAACCCTCAAAGATACCAGCCCGGCACTATTTTGATTCTTTATCAGTAACATTTCCCCTAACAAAAAAACACTGTTGCATTTACTATACACCTCAATGTCGGGTTAAGTGAAAAATGGCCACTTTTCTGCCGGACTAACACAGTTAACTGCTGACATAATCATCTCATCTCATCATCATGCCTGGTATTTTCAGGATGTCGGTCGCGATAGTATATTTATTGGCGCTATGTAACAAAGAGTTACTGATAATTGTATTGAACATTGGAACGGGCGATTTGTAAACTCAAGTAGAACTCTTCGTTATAGAAATATAGAAACTATCAACTTCAAAAATACTTAGTATTAGGTAATATTTAAAAGTACACATTTAATCTTACTAGGTTGCGATTATCTTGAAAATGCAAGAGTTTAAGAAGTATTTCGCAACCAGTATTCAACATTAATAATACAAGATGTCCTCTATTTTGTGCATTTAGAAACAATAAATTTTGATAGTGCAAGACGTTTCTAACTTAACATAAGCACTATTTCCAATTAACTTGCTAGGTAACAATAATCGCCATATTATTTAGTATTCGCTTTAATTCACTCATATATCAATAACGGTTAAAACCCATAAAATCACATGTTATATGCACATTTATCAACTCAGAAAAAAATCCCGGTAAAAAGTTACAAACCTCATCACATGTCACCAGGAACATAACCTGCTGATTAACATCAACAATCACAGCTATTAACCAAATACATCACATCCGAATGGATGCCAGCTGATTCTCATTTCACCAGCGGTTACCAAAAAGCTTCTGATTCACATCTTAGCGGCAGAGTTATAAGCAATGTGTCCTACTAAATCACATCCCACCAGTACAGTTATTATGTGATTTACAAAATAATTGAGTGTACTTGTAAATTAAATAAAAATATAAATTGCTGTCATCCTGGTTCCTAATAATTAATTAAAACTTTAATATTTCATTTTCGTTTTTTTATTTTATTGTTACAAACGATGTAAATGTGTTTTAAAGTCTAACATAGACCATCTTTCATGAGGAAGTATGGCGGAAAGGCGTGAAATGTGATAACAACAATATCAACCATTTCGACCAGAATACACTTTAATGAGATAAGACTTCATGATTTCTACCAACAAAGGTTCCTAACAAATCAAACAATGTTCTGTTCAATAACATCTATATGTTATTATGGCTAAAACGTATCATCAAATCCATGAAAAATCCGATCTCCATTGCAAAAAAAAACATCTAAAATTAAACTAGGTGGAATGTATTAATTTATAGTTGAATTTAATTCCATATCAATTGTTGAAATTATAGCTTGTCCCTAGGAAACACTTTAACACAATGTGAACGCACGGAGTTTGCACATATTCATCGCAACACTATCTGATAAGCACACGCAAACTAAGTGCAACAAACTGTACATTTTGATATATGTGGCGTGTTCTGATAAAACTGGGCAAAATGCTTGTGCGTAAAGTGTCATCCCAGAGTCCGCAGTCCGCACAGGCTAATCCGGGACGACACTTTCCGCCTAAACTGGATTTTCGCTAAGAAGAGACATCATTTAAACGAAAAATTCCATAAAAGCGGAAATATTCGTCCCTGATTAGCCTGTGCTGACTGTACAGGCTAATCTGCGATGACAATTTACGCACAAGTATTTTGCCCATTTTTCTCAGACCACGCCACATATTTGTATTCTTAGACAAGTTGGCATAATAAGCAATCAATTGATATATTCATAAATAGTTATTGTGTTTGAATTATTGGGTATGAAAGTAACAAAAATAGCAATTTAGAGTAGGATAAAAACACTTCAAAAATGTAGCTATGCATGTCACAAAGGCCCGATTGTCTTTGACATATAAATATAAAGTTATGCCAATTTTAAGTGAAAATCTGATAACATTTATTATAGCACCTGTTTGTTATAGGCGTATTTTCATATCAAGTCGTTATCGGCCACGTTCCTTCAGAATAAACATAGCACAATTTCTTTATTGATTAAGCCCAAGGTAACATTTACCATACTTAAACCCACACAGTTAACGGCTGATATAATCATCAAATCTCATCATCATGCCTGGTATTTTCAGGAGTCGGAATTATAAGAGACAATAAAACATATTAAAACATACTAAAACACGTTATCAAAATAGTTGAAAGCAAAACTATGCTAAGAAAACTATGATAAGAAACATAGCCAGTGTTCAGCAATCTAGCAAAGCATCTTGAAATGTTCAGATATATTGTTTTGATTAAAGGTTAACAACTAATTTTTAGTATGGCTAATCAAAGTATAATAGTAACACTAAAACTTATTACTTCAACAAGTATGTCAAATCGATAACCATCAATTCAAAATTACAGCAGGTATTTGCGAGGACTCTAACAATGTCTGGGTGAGTAAACATGAATACAAATTTAGCATTATCACTCATATCTTGAAAACCAGAGTCTAAAAACTGAGCTTTTTGGTAAATAACATCTTGTATTTGATTATATAGAGGACATACAAGTAAAACATGCATTTGCGTCTCTACGAAGTCCTTACAAAAAGGACATGTTCTTTCAGACACCGGTAAATTAATGTAACGCCCAGTTTCAATTATAAGTTGTGCTACACCAAATCTTAATTTAGACAATGCAGACCTATGACAGTATGGCAATTGTAATTGACAATAAAGCTCCGCATCATAAATATTCTTAAATAATCTATCTGTTAGTGTATTACGGTTTGAGCCATTTACACCGGAATTTCTATTTAAATCAGTTTGCCACTGAGCAATATGACTATTCATTAGTGCAGTACACACATTATTTAACATCTTATCTTAATCAGAAGGAAATATTAAATACATATTTAAATACATAGAACACAGTTTATCGTTTACAATGAAAGGCCATTTTTTACATCTAGTATTACCTTTCTCAATTATAGTAAAACCCATCAAATCACATGTTATCCGCACATTTATCAACGCAGAAAAAAATCCCGGTAAAAAGTTACAAACCGCATCACATGTCACCAGAAACATTACCTGCTGATTAACATCAACATTCACAGTTATTAACCAACACATCACATCTGAATGGTTGCCTGCTGATTCTCATTTCACCAGACGTTGCACAGCAGTTTCTGATTAACATCTCGGCAGCAGAGTAATAAGCAATGTATCCTGCGGAATCACATCTCACCAGTACAGTTATTAATATGTGATTGACAAAATAATTTAGTGTAATTTTAAGTTAAATAAATATATAAATTGCTGTCATGCTGGTTCCTAATAATTATGTAAAACTTTAATGTTTCATTTTTTTATTTTATTTTTTATTGTTACAAACGATGTAAATGTGTTTTAAAGTCCAATATAGACCATCTTTCATGAGGAAGCATGGCGGAAAGATGTGAAATTTGATAACAACACAATTAACCATTCCGAACAGAAAACACTTTAATGAGATAAGTCGTACTGGTTTCTACCAACAAAGGTTCATATAAAAAACAAACAATGTGCTGTTCAATAACATCGGTAGAGGTAACGATTACGAACACATATCTTGAAATTTGTTTTTAATCCTACAAGCGAAATATACATTTTGAATTGATTTTTGGTTGACATGCTTACTGTTTTACAAGGTTTTGTTTTATTCGTTTTTGTTTTACATTTGCATGCGTATCGCATTATTTGAAGAGCAAACATTCGTAGATGTGTTATTATTGTGAAAGTATGCGTAGTTCTTGACAAGCCAGGATCCTGACAGTTACCTGTGTTACCGGGAACCACATCGGACTTGTACAACACTCTACAAGATGGTTTAACATATTTAGCAAAGAATCTGAAGAAGATCAAAGCCTGTGTATATGTGTCCGTGGTAAGGAAGAAGCACTATTCAGAGTTTCACATTCCACTATTCAGAGTTTAACATTTCAGGTCAATGACGACAGCTTTAATTATTATTGTTATGTTTTATGTTGTATTATCCGGACTATTTGAATACATTACGAACTTGTCTCCTTTACATGTTTCTGAAATGTACTATTGCCCATTCATAAGTTTGAGTTATTTAATTAATATTTGCACTGAATGTTTGAAGAAGATATTTCATTGAGAGCAACGTTTTGAGATGAAAGGCATGGCCGGTGTGACCCCTGAGTAGAATGGATATGAAACGTGTATTTTCAACAAATTAACAAAATGCAAACTATTTAACATGCTACCCATCGGTTAGCTTACCGAATACCGAACATAACATACCAGGATTAAATAGTAACAGCATTATAATCTTTTCTTACGATGTGTTTTATTATATGACTTTTTTTAGCAATGAAACAGCAATACATTTATTAACAAACAATATTATACAATTACCTCCTGCAACATATATTTTTATAGAATGATGTGTTTCATTAAAATGCATATGCATCTGAAAATACATTTTTAACTATGCAATCACATTCCATGTATAAGTGTGCAAACAAACAAAAACATAATTTGAAGAGGTATAAAAGCAATGCAGATGGTTTTCTGAAATCAGTCCAGCATTAACACGAAGAACATTAATTCAATTCAAATAAAACGACATTCAATAACATCTTGTAAATCTCGCCGGAAGGCCTTATTCATGAAAGCATATATAATTGGATTTGCAACGTTATAGAAAAAGTACATATAAAATACTAATATGTTATATGGAATGACGTTATGAGCCATAAGCCAGGCCGGAAGAAATACAATAATAAACACGGCCGTTACCACAAACAACATTGCAGCCGTCCTTACGTTTGCAATAAGCCCTTTTTCGCGGATTGTTAATTGGTGGCAAATATCCGTTTTCTCAGACCGCGGACTGTTTTGAATGATACTTTCCGGGTCCAATTCTGTTTTTACGCATCCGTTTGTTAATGAAGCACGTGTATTGACGTAAACAGTTGTGGCCTCCTTGCACGAGGAATAGCCCGAGTTATATTTTCGCATGCGACGCCGTCTGGCTCGTTGCAAAGCAACAAACCGGTAAATCATAATATAGAGCACAACCACAACGGCTATTACTATCACAAAGAAACTTGAGTACACTTTCTGGTACGTTTCGGTAAACGTATGGCTAAATATAAGTCCGTTGGGCTGACAAAGTCCATCATATTTTAAACCTGCAGTAGTGTTTATTTTGCTGTTATCATAGTCATAACTACTGATCCTGGAATACGTAACATTGTCGTTGCTGAATAGGCTCATATCCCACCGAGAGTCAGTGTCATTTCCTGTAGCTATGAAATATACTCCGAAATTCAATGCTGTTATTACACCAAGCACAAAAGAAACAGCAGCTAAAATACTGATTATTATTTTAGCACGTTTGGTGTTCAGTACATGTGTAAACGGATGACATATGCACAGATATCTGTCAACAGCTATAGCCATCATTATGAACGCTGAAAATGGAACATTCGATGTTATTAGGAACATATACAACTTACAAAACGCGTCATACTTGATTTGGTACACCAAATACTCTAGCACTATGGTGTAAGGAATTATTAACACGCATGTGATGAAGTCAGTGCATGCTAGCGTTATTATGAACACAGTGGATGCCAGTTTGTTCCTCTTTTTTATATAGACGTAGAGCACTAGGGCGTTACCAACGACACCAATTACACAGAAGAAAGACAAAATCCCGATGACGGCCATTAGAAGGGTGTTGGTCGGGGAGGTCATCTTCTGAACGGGTTCCAATCTTGTAGTGACATTGTCAAGAATATCGGAGGCCATCATGATTTCATTCATTGGTCTTTTCCCTGAAATATGATATGTACATATTAATTGGTTGGTTATTCAAATTAAAATAGAAAAACAGTCCATGAGTATACATGTTCAAAACATATGTACATATGTAGAAGAATGAACTGTGATTAGTATTTAATTTCTTAAGTTGTGAAATAAAGCATCAATACATGAAAAAGTCTAGAACAATCGGATTCCCAGCCTTAAGAATATATTTAAAAGAGTTATAACAATAACCTAAAAAAACACACAGACGAATCGAGAAGAGAGCGAGAAGTTAAGTTTGAGTATTATATTAAATTATACACAATTATTCATAATTATATGTAAACAGGTTTTTCAGACTAAATGTTTTATGTACAAACATGGCTAAGTTTCTGTTGGTAATGATATTAATTGTATTGCGTGTTCAGAAAATGACTCGCATGCATGCNTATTATTATTATGGTGCTGCTGCTTCTGATGATAATGCTTTTTCTGATTATAAAATAATGATAATGAGAACAACGAACAGTAGTAGAAGTAGCAGTAGCAAAAGCAGCAGTAGCAGCAGCAAAACATCATCAACAGCAGGAGTATGACTTAACAATTTGTGTTAGACAATGATGCAAACAATTATCAAATTAAAAGGACTCGGTCCATCAGTTAAAACGTATTTAACAAATTAGATTTCACTTGAACTTATTATTGTCAGCCTAGCGACGAAAGTACAAAACGAACTTGACGAAAACGGTAAACGAGTTGGTTATGCTAATACTATAGAATGCAGTTTTGAAAAATGAAATAGTTTTCATTGAACAGAACGAAATTTATTTTCACAAGAACTTATTTAACATGCATTAAATTATTGTCTGTTTTTTTTTATAACTTTAACGGATTACACAATAAAAAATATACTTTTCTTAGCAAACTATTATTTGATTGGTTTTAAAATAATGTGGTGTTCCTTTATATTTTACAACTTGTAGTTTGCAATTATAGCATTAATTTAATTAACAAATACGAACAATCTAAGAATTTCATGCGAACACATATTCGTTTAGTTTAGGATTCAAAATGAGTACCTGTATTGTGCAAAACAAACTCCAAATACTATAGATGTTCGCAAGCCTATATATTATCCATTGTAGAATTCACTCTATCGATGCAAGACTACTAGTGATGTTTCCTTGTATTGGGAACTCTTTATATAGAGGGTCCGCTGCAATAACGCCAGTGCTTTTCGTGGCTGTACAAATACCGATACTGTCGTAATAGAAGTGCGCATTATGCAAGTCTGAAACAAGTGTAAGTATTGTAAAAGGGATAACGCAGTCCAAAGACACAAATACAAATTATAAGTTTTAAAACATGAATCGTGTAAACACATGCTAAATAGCCTTATTTATGGTTAACACAAAATAGTTGGGGTAGAGCAAGGAGCTTGATGATTCATTCTGTTCAATATATTAAGGAGAAAAGCTGTAAACATGTAAATGGGATTAACTGTGTGACCAATCAATTGGCGATGAGAAAAGATTGAAACAAAAATTGAATTGAATTTAAGATCACTTACGTTAAGTTTTGATTCACGTTTAATTCACGTTTAATTATGTCTCCTTATTTTCCAAATCGATGTTAGGATAGTATTAGTTGAATATTAAAGTCTGGTTATTCCTCCTTTTTTTAAGATGCTTTAATAATGGAATTTTGGTTTTGTTTTAATATTTGACAAACACAAATCAATGTCAATTATGTCAATTAAGTTTAACTACTTACACCAATGTACTGTCAAGTTATAACAGTTATCGCTTAATCAATGTTATGTAAATGCTATTTTAAATCTTTAACACTTGTACAATGACGTGTTATATTATTTTTCACTGAACAAATACATTTGTATAATCTAGTCAGTAAATTGTATCGATTGACCAAACTCAACCATGTCTAGCGGATAGAACAATGATGCCTTAAAAAACAACATGAACTAATAAATGTGCACGTATAATACAAAATAGTCAATGTATCCGACATAAGAAGAGTGTACGGTTATCACAAAGTATATCACATAAATGTATATACAATAGTATAAATAAATAATAATCAAATAACTTATCAGCTATCAACGAGTATCAAGCTTAAAATATTATTTTGTGTTAATAAAATCACAAATCCAGATAAAAAAACGTATTTGACTTATGAATTTATTGAAGGTGTTAAAACAAGACAATTATAGAAAACGATAACACTTTAATTGTTAACAATAGCATACAATTTATTTTACAAAAATAATTTTTTAGTTAAATAATATCTCTAAATCATACGTTCCAGATACATGCACTGTCTATGGCGGATATATCGGCATAATCGTAGCAGTGTAAAAGTGATATATCTGCTATTATTTTGTTTAATGATAAACACATTCTTAGAAAACAGTTCATATTTCTTAGAAAAGAAGGCATAATAACATCATAAATAACAATGTCAATACATGTTATAATGAGTATTATGTCAAAGTAAGATTATAAAGGTAAAGAATGTGAAAGTAAATAAAATGTCATATGTAATTAATACAAAACATCCACTTCATAACATACACTTTTTTTTTCATTTAAGGAATCAGTGACACATTGAAACTTGTCTTTCTTAAATTCTAAAAATTTTACATAAACATTTGAAAAACAGCATTATGCCTGCATGCGTGTAATTTTATTTGTCATTTCCAAAATGAGTTAATGTCACTTTATTGCAGTGAAGGCGTAATGCCTCGTGGATGGGGGTTGGGTTTGTGGAAATTAATCATTTTTACTGAAAGAAGAATTAAGATAATGTGTGCCCACGAACGGGTGCCCTAGATACGTTGTTATCATACTCGCTGCTCAACATCCGGCCATGGAACGGGTATCCATGTGCTCATATCAAGACGCTTATAGACGAACAGTATACCTAAGACTAGTATGTCTTTAATATATGCTTAAGACAATTAGTTCTCAATTAAGTACAGGGCAATTAAACTTTTAATAAATATTAACTTTGAGACATAAAGAAAAATGTGTTGTTTCTGCGTTCGCTCTTTCAGACAGTTCAAGTATGTTGAGTTATCCTTAGATAAAACATCAACAACAGCAGTTGCAATGAAGTCTGATGTACGGAATTATGCATATGTGGCACTCAGGACTCATTGTGAATGTTAAGAAATTCTGATCAACTGCCAATCGTCCCTGCAGCAGGTGAAAGCAAAACCAGAAAACAAGGGTCCGTCCCTTAAATCATTAGTGAAGTATAACCGGGACAAAATGCTGATAACCTTTTTTCAGAATGAAAGACGATCTTCACTACAATTAAGTTCTGTGCTAATATGATACATAATTCATATGTCTTTAGGTATTTTGAGTTTTAAGGGCATATTTTCATAGATCGTGCGTCAAAACCACAATTAAAGGGGTATATATGTTTATTAAATTAAAGTGTGTGGTTATAGAAACGGCATGTTACATTGTGTGGTTTGTGTTTCATAAACAGATTACTATGTTGCCGTAGCCTAGCTTAATTTGTTGGCCTTTTTATCTTTATGTAATGAGTGTCTTCAGGTGTGTTTATCTCGTTGATCTTCCAATTTTAGAGGGTCAAAAGAAACTCGCGTGTGTTGAGTGTTTGTTATGGTCCATATGAAGTCATCTTTCGCCGTATGAATAATATAAGTGTTCAACAAATGTTAATGAAAAAGCTTACCCAACGAAATAGCATTTTAGTAATGGTAGTTAAAAAATCATGATTGTTATTTGGCTTGTTTGAATATAACGCATGTATTATTTTTGCTAAATCTAAGATAAGTTTGTTGACAATACTAAAGGTCATTTCTTCAAACTGTAAACAAATATCTTACAACAAATGACATATGCCTTGTTTTTATTTACTTCATAATACAAATATGGAAACATTCAAACCAATATGCCTAGATGTACAACTGACTTGGCCTTATTATAATACCAAAAAATGCATTGATAGACACGTTATTTTTGTATTTAGAATATTAAATGCAATCCCAATGCTTAGTTGTGCATGTTAATGCTATAAATAGTTTTAGAATACACATTCATTCACAAAAGTGTTATATAGCACGTAATATTATGTGCTAACGGTGTGCATAGCTTCATTACGAGACTCTATAGGTACATCATTTCGTGCTTTCAGCATCCGTTTGCACATATCGTGGAATGGATGTTTGTTGTAAATAATGTCTGTACGCCTACGTTATATCTGTCAATGTCAAATATTTTATACACTTTAACGTACTTATTGTTTTCAATAATTAATCATGTTATATTTAGAAAGGCGATGATAAGAGGATTATCTTCAATTCTTTCTTTTAAAATAATGCTGGCAAGACTTTTAAGAAGGGTTTATTTACTTTTTTAAGCGACCATATGACTTTATTCATAGGACTTTTCAAATGTATTCAGTTCGAAGCATTGGTTCTGTAAATGAACATAGTTTTTGATGGCACAGCTATATTCTGTACATAATAACCTTCACTCCATTTTGCAGTATGTAGCATCATCTAAACGTTTATATATTCTTTTTAAAATCGATTGCTTGGATTGAAATTTATCCTTACATGTCAGACAGTGCTCGTAAATATATTTGTGTTAAGACATTCGACGATTTGTTAATGGGTGTTATCTTAATGATTAAGCAATACTTGAACAGGCATCATTGTTATCGTACTAACTCGTGTGCGTCTAATTCAAAGAAATTTAAACTAGTGCTAGTACTCGAAAACTAGTTAAGCAAACGCATTGATGTCACTATCAGACTGGACTATCAACCTACAACATTTGCATGCAACATTTCCTTTTTTCTTACTAATTCTTACTAATTAATGACCCTTGCTCCACGACACTGTCAATTCTCGTTGAATTATTATGGGTTTCGGAAATAAAATTACCAATTTACTATAATCTAGAACACATTATCAGCGTAACACACCTGTGTGTTCCAACAAAGGAAAAAACATTAATATTGTTATGATTGTTAGAGTATTAAGCACATATATATTCACATTTAATATGCATTTACATGAACGCATGAACGAGTCAAGATGTCCAGTAAGTCAGTTGATAGCATATTGGTTGATAAGTCAAAACTAGTGTTTTACATTGTGTGGTACAAATCAAAATGTGATCTGTATCATAGTACAAAAAAGCCAGATGGATATTCATAGAAAAAAATGCCTCCCCTTAACATGTTTATGCATGCAAATTTGAATAAAGAACATATGGTGGACAGGAACATTAATCTAAAGGTATACACATCGTCCCAAACAACAGTGCGGTATTGATTCAAGTAGGATATTAGATTATTTGTAAAATGAGAACTTCCAAGCCACTGAACACTGCTTGTCTTATTGAAACGCACCCATTTTACTAAATTAATGTGCGAATAAATAGATTGTTTGCATTGTCTTTATTTGTCAGCCGATCGAAAACGTTTTTGTTCATAGTGATGGTCCATCATAACAAAAAGCAAAAGTTTTAACAGATACACATCACATCAGCGATCGGTAATAAGTTCTCTTCTGTTACATACTACAACATATCGCTAGTATTGTTGCATTTTTACCAGTAGTCATTAACTTCGTATTGAATTGCAAATAGTTGAATCCATTATAAAACAAACAACAATATTTGTATGAATCCAGTCAGGAGATACACGTGAGTATAAATTGACTGGGATGTTTTTTTAGGGCTGTAACTTACCAGTTGATTTCGTGTAGAAGTATACAGCGCCCGTAAGAGAGCATGAACCATGACTAAACTCGAATGTCCGCAACAGAACTTGCGGTTTTTAAAGCATTTATACCTCCTCACGTTGCAAATAAATAATAACACTCAACTCACTTCAAAATAAAGAAAAACACTTATAGTGGTGTAGGAGTGGGGGCACATGGTTAACCGAGTCCATGGAGGTTTGTATCCATTTTATTGGGGACGTAGAACAATAAAGTCCATGACGGAAAAGACCTAAACAAAATAATGACAATAGTTTACAAACAGAACGAAACAAACTATACTGAACAATATGAATGAAAAGAGTATTACAATAATTAAACTAACTAACACACATTTCATAATATGATAATACACAAATAAATGAAAACAGTTTAACAACCCACCAGGTTGAAATAAATGATAACCACGTGGACTTGCGTCCACTACACGGTCTTGGCAAATGCAAGCGTGGTTCGTGAATTCATAACAAAATAAAACATTTGTACTGAATGACCAATTAAAATCGTGCATCGGATCAAATCTAAATAACGATTGGACATAAACACTATTGCATGAGCCTTCATGACTGAACGAACACTGGCGAGGGGACACATTTCCCACAAAGAAATAAATGCATTTTATACAAAAAAGGGAGATAATACATTGACCTGTACTACTCAATAGACAATTGTCAGTTAAATTCCTATCAGAAACAAAATACATACATATGTAAATAAGACTTTGATACTTTATTATGTTGTTGTTCATCCTATCAAATTAATTATACTTTCTAACGCATACAAAGATAACAATTTAGTTTGCGTAACAAAATGAAAATTTACAAATTCAGGATCATCGTCGATCAGCTTTTGCTTAAACTCCAAAATACAATACAATATTTAGATGAATTGTTAACCTATTATTTATAAACGCTCATGTTGTGTGTTGTTCATCATTTTATGAGATTTAAATGGTTAATATATCTCAGATGTGTTTTCAATATAGACAACGTGTGTTACATAAAAAAAAAGAAACAGAACACATTTATTACATACTGTATAAATGTTTTTGTTTCATTTCAACACATTTGAGCTTCATCGTGCCTCAAAAAGTTGTAATTCTGTTGCTCTGGTCTCCTTCCTACCATTGAGTAATTAAATAGTAATTAAATTGAATGCGTAATTCCTTTTTATTACTGTTTAGTTTGAGTTGCAATGCTATGAGGTTAAATTTTATTTACACTTATATGTATCATGAATATTGCTGGGCCAAGTGTGAGGTTGAGCGCTCTATAACCGGTTTAAACCCCCAGTGCTTAGCATTGACCGTTGCAAGGCGGTGACCCCAGCTTTATTCTACTATGTGTATATGTGTATATGTTGTTTCGTTTTGTGCCGTACTGTACCATTTTGGCAATTGGTTCCTTGCCATAAAAAAAGACCACGAAGGTGTGTATGATAGAAATGCAATACTGTGCAGCTTCTGGAGTTTCACTTCTTTTTATTGTATGCACAACAGTCTTTTCATGTTCATATTTGTTTTCCAGAATTAGACGAATCAAGGTATGCGGACAATGCAACATTGACATTATTAATCTCCCACAAGGAAACAAAACATCTATTTTTTGGCGAATAATATTGTTTGAAAATTAGTTGCCTTTGGAAATTGTCCTATATAATAGGTTTTCTATTTTGGTTACTGGTCCACTCGCATGTGTTTTCTTATCACAACATCTTGGATGGCTTAACAATCAAAGACCGCTGTGTTTTTGTAAGAATTTATGTTCTTCGCCAATCTGCTGAGGAGTTTAAAGTGTGCAGAAAGTGGTTATCAAGGTTACTAATTTTACGATCATGTGTTATTTCACCGGATTATACAACAACATGTTGTGGCATCTGCAAATTCATGTAATGTATGGTATCTGTGTGTGGTTTAATTGAATTGAAATGACATGAAGTTCAACGTTTAAATCGAAAATAAATTAGTCACAAAAATAAACGAACGCACTTCTCTTTAGAGATTGCACAAAAGAGTATTCGATAACGTGAATGATATAAAGAAAATCCTGCTCGAATAAATAGTCTGCTGACGGCATGACTTTTTATATTCAAATTGTATTATGTAGTATTTTTGACACATAAAACAATTATGAAAATACTTTTCTTATTTTGAATTGATTTAAACTTAAAATAACTCACATATAATTTTAAGGTCAACATTTGATTTGCACAATCAACCTTCCCAAGAAGATAAACGAGAAAAAATGTATAGTGTGTGTGTGTGAAATTTTGTGAATCAACTTTAATCCCTTAAGAAAACATAATACTAACTTCATGGATTTATTAATATTTATTTTTACATTAGTTATTGTTAATTTTATTTTATAATAAACACAATTTGTAAATAACATAATCAATTGAGAATAACAGATGGTTTACAAGTACAAACAATAAAACTCAATCTTAAAGATAACCTGTTAGGATTTTTTGGGGAAAAAACAGTCTCTTTCTTGCAAGGTTTAAGACATAAATTCGGTCGGGGTTAACGAACTATAACTGTAAACGTTTTGAGGTCAGTGAAACACATGTTTCTAATATCAATAGTATAAGTCATAGTGCTTGAGTATGACGTAAACCAGGAAAAAGGTCAAAAGAACTCGCCATAAAAGGGCAAACCTATTAATAACACACAAAAGAACTATCTTACGAAAGTTTCCGGAGATTGTCGATTTATCACGGTCGAAGCCTCCTAATACTCTTATTTAATGCTATGTATTAATGTTGTTAGTCATCTTGTCTTGCTGGTATTGGTATATGTAGTCATCTACATTTTGGATATTTATTTGTTGTTTGTATTATTTTACTACGTGCGGCAATTTATTGTTAAGAAATAATATCAAGTGTATTTGGATTTTATTATAATAATTGATGATATTATATTGTTAATCATAAAGGATTTTTTGAAAATAAACTTTGGAGTACCTTAGACAAGATCGTTGATTTAAAATTAATATCATCAACCACCATGCAAGGAATATATTCAATAATTAGCGCTGAAAGCAGCAATAGGAATAACATTTAATAAATAAATAAGAGTAGCATTAAAAGTACGGAATAAATAATGAAATATCCTAAAATTATCCGAAAGATCCCGAGTAAAAAATAAACATTAATCAATCATACATTATACGGTATGATACAACTATAATAAGCAATAAATCAAATGTATTTCAATAAAATACATAATATCCAAGTTATTTTAAGCATTTCGTTCATATAATGGTTTCATTCATTTCTTCAGATTTCTCGTGTGTTAATCATCAACATTAATTCAGTTTTTAACAACAAGTCAGATCGCGTGCACACTATATTAGTTTACCCGTAAATCAGAGAGATTACAATTTGCGAATTCGTGTCAAATTATATCATTTTAAACACCATCGAACATGTTGCAACCAATTAAGGAAACCCTAATGGCAAGCTAATCATTAACGACGGATTAGGACTCACACAATCAGTCGTTGTTCAGTTAATGCAATTTACCTCTAATATGAGGTTACTGTACGACACTCAACTGCCTCTGGAGTCACGTTTTATTTGTGTATATGGGTCTTGTTTTAATGCTGGTTTGAGCTAGGCGGATGAGACGTGAAACAACAGATAATAGTACACAAGTACAAACGTAACATTCAACAGGACGATACAAAATATTGTGATAAGTTTCCCAATTCGTCCAAGTATATGTAGCCTGATATAAAATATGTATTCAATATAAATAATCATCACCTCTCTGTCTCCTACTTTTTTATGTATATGAAATGCCATGCACCGAATATGTGAATGTTTATATTTACGCTTCATGTTCATAAAATTTGTTGATATCGCCTTCTTTTCTTAGAACAAAGTTTGATTTTATGCGTACTTTCCCTATGACAATGACGAAATAGTATCTCCTTCTTTATTGAAAGTGATACGTGATGATATACTTAATAAAAACCCCAAAATAGCTCTCAACAGTATCCTTAAAGTAATTAATTGCGTTTGCGTGATAGATGTTCTTTGTCGAGGAGTTAATAGAAATAGCTGTTAATATTTGTAAATAGAAAAATAGAAAGCGCACCCTCTCAGAGATACTGAAAACTATTGTAGCAGCTGCCACAGACTATAAATAATACGTTTTGACCAGCAATTAACCAGCCATACTCCATTAAATCAGTTATCATATATTCATGTCAACTGAATAGAAAGTGCTTCGTGTGCTAATTGAATTCAATTAACCGCGCATTATAACCCTTATTCCACTAATCTTTCTATTGTTGATGAGTTCCGATCGATATCAAACTGCATGTCATACTAGACAACTTCACAACGAAAAGAAATCTATTCCGGTTATGTAATGTTTGCTCAAACATAAAAGGGTTCTATATTTGCTATTTGTGATGCACAATTAGTCTTTAGAAACGGTTGTGGTGATGTATACATATTGATAAATGTTTATCCATGCTAACAACTTTGTGTTTATTTCATTGTAAATTCTTAAAATCTCATTCTTAATATAACCGATGCTAGTTTATTCATAATTACAACAACATGCATACTTTTTAAACGAACTGTAAACCACGAATGACGAAAAAAGAAAAGTTCTAAAATACTGTATTTTTTACAATTATTAGTTTATTTTGATTAAAATATCACGGCTGGTATATTACATTACTTGAAAAAAAGTTCATATTTGCAGTATATTCGATAATAAAATTGCTCAATGTGAAATCGAAAGTACATCGCAAAAATAGGTGACATAACGATATACACACAATAAATAACGCAAGTAGATTGATCATTTTATATATAAAATATATACAATTCGCTACGCATGCACAATTTGCATTCCTGGGTTTACCACGTGACGATGATGATCAATCTACATGATTTATTTATAGTTAACTGGTATGCATACCTAGTAAAAATAAATGAATACAAAAATAAAGTAAAAAAAATAAAAAATCAAGTAATGTTATATACCAGTCGTGATATTTTAATCAATATAAACTAATACTTGTAAAAAAATACGGTATCTTAGAACTTTTCTTTTTTCGTCATTCGTGGTTAACAGTCCCTTTAATAATTCGCAAAGCGAAGTGTTTAGCAAAACTGATCAAATAGCTGTGAACAAAGAGTTGTCAAAGAACATGTGTCAACTGTATTGGAAACTCACACGAAAAGGAACATCTCGTGTGACGATGTTATTGTGGCAACTGTAGACCGATATGTAAAAGTCAGAGTGGATCAAATTATTATTAAACAATATTTTAGTGTTTTGTTTATAAATGTTACTTATAAAGGAATGAAGGTCCAGCACTATTTAATAGATGAGACATCATTGCTGATCCATATCTGTATTCGAGAGTCCTATATTTCGAGCGAATTGCAGTAATACAAGAAAAAATATGTATTGTAATAAATAGCTGCTGGGTAGGTAACCGACCTCATGATGTTTGAACGCACCTGTATGAAACTCAAACCTTCGACCTTTTGCTCCAAAGGAGAACGCACTAAACAAAGATCACATAACACATTTATACTTGTTATATAGTACCTGATGATTAAGTGCATGCACAGTTTTGAAAATATGTAATACAAAAGGTGTGAAAACTGAGCGAAATGCGTATAAAACGTGTGTATTTATACAATAGTATATATTTGCATATATTTAAACATAACAACCAAAGGTAGACAAACAACGTATGCACGACAATGATTAAATATAAAATTCAATCAGCATTTCGAACTATTGTATCGTGTTTCATTGCTTGCTATATTATAACATAACGTACTTAGGAGTGGTACTTAATTCAGATTATTTTACAAGCAATTTAACACATTCAAACGTTATTCATAACATATACAATTAACTATGTATACAGGTACATTCATTAAGTATATAAATAAATCACATACGCGCATCCCGTAAAGCGTGTAGTAAATCCGTTAGAATCACATTAATCGACATGCATTAAGATCGTTTAAATTTCGACGGAACGCCTTATAAAGGGATAAATATATAATATTTGCGATACTATAAAAAGAAGTACGTATACGATATTAAAATGTTATACGGTATGACGTCGTGAGCCATACGTCAAGCCGGCACAAATACAAAAATAAACACTGCCGTAACAACACACAACAATGAAGCCGTCCTTACTTTTGTAAGTCGTTTTCTCGTATTGTTAACGGGCGGCAAACATCAGGATTCTCAAACGATCACTGGGTTGAGTGAGGCTTATTTACGAATCCGTTTCTTAACGAAGCAAGCGTGTAAATTCAAGCTTGTGTCCCACCCTTGCACGAAGAACGGCCTATATTGTAATTGCGAACGCTCCCTCGCCGTTCTCGACGCAAGGAAACAAACCGATAAATACAGTATACAAAACAACCGCAAAGTATTTCTGGTACGTTTCAGCAAATCTATGGTTTTATATCAGTCATTTAGGCTTAAATATTCCAGAATGTATAATTTGCAGTCTTGTTGCTCATGTTTTTTTTGTCTTTATTATTATTACAAACTGGTCATTCAGTTCGTCACATTATAGTTGTTCAATAGGTTTATACCACTTCCAGTTAAACTATCATTTCCTAAAGCCATACAATGCGATTAGTTTTCAAGATATAATTTCCAAAAGAATGCAAAATAGTAGTGCATCATCATTAGATGTATGATGCCGATTAAAGGAAATACATTCAATATCAGGATATAACAATATGTATAAGAGTACGAAACTAGTGTACACCGGATATATTTATAGTATTTAGAAAATAATAATACCATTGATTGTAAATATGCTGATGATTGACTTCTTGTCGTTGATGATAATTTAAATGAAGATGTATTATACGGACTCAACGACGACCTTTTTTCATTATGGTAACACTATGTTATGTTTTTGAGAAAAATGTTTTGATGCTGGTATTTAATGGACTTTTTTGATAATTGTATAAGTTTAAGATGACATTTGCAGCTCTACCTTATTTAGCAATACCAACTACGACGAATTGCTGACATTAATAAATGTATCATTCTTCCAAACTGCCCAACAAAAAACACATACAAACCTTAACATTCGTCGCAACAAACTTAGGAAAAAAGCAATAATTTTGCATTTTTTAAAACAGCCTTTCTTCTTCGTGCTCACAATTTGGTAAAATAATAAAAAACACAATAACATCAGCAGGGAAAACAACATGTATGCTCGGACTTACTAGGATCTAATTAAATATAATTACTAGAGGTGTAAACCGTTCAAATTATGTTTTATTGCATTTATGGACCAGATTGTGTACATTAGCAGAATAAGGGTCATCTGTATCCTACCGGCACATTATCTAGTTTGCGGAATATATGTTTATATAAACGATGAAGTATTCGTAAGGAACACATATTATGTATAATAAGCGCAAAACGGCATTGAAAAATGTTTCTAAATTGTATTACAGTATCGTATTATAATGAGTTAGTATATGTACGATAGTATATTTCCTTATCACGACAACAAGTGTTTACCTAACATGTTTATATACACCCTCGATTGTACGCATCAGAAAAGAAACAGACGCTGAATAAACAATGTACAGATTCAACACCAATCAGTATTAATCAATTATTCCGCAATGCCATTAATAATTGTCACAAGTGTTACACCTGTCGGTGTCGCCATTTCCGAGTGGCATCAATTGATTTACGTACACTGCGTCTCAACAACCGCGTTTTGTGTTGCATCGATTATGATTTTGGTCGAACTCTTCAGTCAAGCCAGGTGATTTGTTTATAAATCTGGATAAATAAGACCCTGCGACTTGCAAGGAACATGTGTTCAAGATATGAAATAAGAGGGATTTTGTTTAAAGATTGTGTAGCTGCATGCAAAGTTATTTCAATAATAATATTTGGAAAAACCTTACCGGGTTTCTAGGAATGCATTTATTTGTTTACGCGTAATATTATTGTATGCCTATTGCTTGCATGGTTTTGTCAATTCTTTGTAATAGTCTTACACGAATGTAATAATAAAGCTTACTAAAAGATAAAACACATTTTACTTAAATAGTAAAAAAAACACAAATAATTATGATAGACATGAATATTTCACACTCATAACATACCTTAAATGTATGCGGGTGTCAAGATGAAAATTTATTGGCGTCCATAAGAGCATTGCCATCTCGATCAAATAAAAATACGTGTAAAAAAGCAAATCTTCTGAAAATATATCTAACATGACCGTCATTATGGTGAGTAATATCAAGAAGCATTTACAATTACTAAGCTCATAGCAATGTTTAGCAAAACAAAAAGGGATTATGTCTACGTCAAGAAGACAATATACCACGTAAAAGCATTTAAATATTAACGAACACGCAATGTTCAAGGACAAGACGCACATACTTGTTTACCGTGAAAAAAGTTGTATGTGCTAATTCATTCATCATTTTAGGATAACAACAGAAGACCAAAGGAAAATATGAAGGACATTACTCAATATTATGGTCACTTGACTTGGAGTATCTTTAGAAATGATGTACAGAGACATGTGGCATACCGGTAAGTCTGTATATTCATTAAATAAGATTTATGTGATGACTGAATATTTATTTTACCACATATACAGTCACAAGTGAGCAAAACTTATATCACACAGAATATTCTACGTTCTACGAACATGTATGTGTTTTTGT
The DNA here is from genome assembly GCA_007657795.1 of Dreissena rostriformis. Taxonomy (NCBI): domain Eukaryota; kingdom Metazoa; phylum Mollusca; class Bivalvia; order Myida; family Dreissenidae; genus Dreissena; species Dreissena rostriformis. The sequence goes on from VMBQ01005219.1 coordinate 60,097, forward strand.
GAATGCTACAAATAGATTCGCATATTCACATTGACAAGATTCTAACACAAATATAATGCAATGATTGGTTTGTAATTTGGGATAATTTAAAGAGGCCGTCTATATTATTGTTGACTTAATAAAACAATAAAATATCGTACAATTGAATGACAACGTGTTGCATGTTCACTTTCTTAATAATAAATGATATAAATGAAAGATAGACAGAAAAGAAAGTATTTATATCAATTTGGTGTTTTTTATTACATTGTATGTTTATGTCGAGAAAACGTGCACAAGTGAATAACGATCAGGCGACTACAAAACATTTGTCTTAAGAATGAATGAACAGCTTTGAAAAGTATTTACATCATACCTGAATAAATTCTTACTGTCGCATGTAGGACATCTAAAGCGGATATTTCTGTTGTACATTCTTTACAAAAAATATGAAACTCGGTTTTTGTTAAATCATAATAGTTTTATTCTTTCTGACTGTACTCACGGATGTATTTGAAGCAATTAAACTAATTTAAAACTAATAAACGTCGTCTATTTTATTTGGCTAATGATATGCATACACCAATAAGCTTTGAATGTTTGCCTTTTGGAAGATTATTGTGGCGTCTTTCTGAATTGCACGACGTCGCGTAGGTGGAGTGTAACCCAAGATGGCGGGTCAACACGGGATAATTTCCGCAATATTTTAACTGTTTTTAATAAACTCTTTTAACAGTTTTAAGAAGTCTTATGCACAAAGTAACATCAAAAGGTTTATTGATCCATCGGAGAACATTGTAAACGTTGCAACCAGCACAGAAAACGTCATTTGCATATTTACGAATTATTCGTACCCGGTTGTAGTTTCGGGTGGAAATTCTTCAGTCGGCAAAGATGTTCTTCGTACAGATAGACATTATTCAAGAATTACACTTAGAACTATAATAGTATTATGTCTATTACGTAGTGGAGACATACAAAGTTATCCAGGTCCATCTACAAATACGACGTCCAACGCTAGGAAAGGGAGACAACCCAAGAATCAATGTACCTTATGTGGCAGAGGAGTAATTACGTTTATTAAAGCTATCGATTGTGATGAGTGTCATAAATGGACTCACGTTGATTGTACCGGTTTTGTTTCCAGAGAATTGTACGAACAAATGTGTTTAAACTTAGTTAAAGTAAATTTCATCTGCAATTGTTGCACAGCGTCGAATCTTCCTTTTGCAAATTCCGATAAAGAAGACGTAGACAATAGTGAAAATAATACTCCTAGTGAAAATGTCAACTGTGAAACTTTTAGAGACTCATGTCATTCTTTTAATTGCTTTGATCTTAAAGGACTTCATTTTATTCATTTTAATATAAGATCGTTATTGCCAAAAATATCAGAAATTATACCTTTTATTTCCAAATATAAATTTGCTGTTATAGCTCTCTCATAGACCTGACTGGATGATACCGTGACCAGGAAGTGAGGCTGGAGGGGTATAGCGTGATCAGGAAAGACCGAGACCGACAAGGAGGGGACAAGGAGTGTGCTTATACATCAACGAAGACCTGGCTTTTTCGGAAAGAAGAGATCTGGAAAATGACAATATCGAGGCTGTCTGGGCTGACATTCTTTTACCCAAGACCAAACCAATTTTAGTTGGGTCATGTTATAGACCCCCTAAACAAAATGACTTTATAAGTAAATTTGAATCGTGTTAACCAATATTAGATCTGACACTGAAGGGTATATTCTCGGTGATATCAATATTTGTTTTTTTAAATAAGAAATCTGTTTTATATAAATCGTTTTCACAAATACTTAGTATTTTTAACTTGTCACAGCTTATTAATGAGCCAACCAAAATTACAGCTAACTCCTCTAGTTTGCTTGATCATGTAATATGTAGCCACCCTGACAGGATTGTTCAGTCTGGTACCCTGTCTGTTGGGCTTAGTGACCACCTGCCTGTATTTTGTACTAGAAAGACACAGAATAATAAACATAAAAACATTGTTATCAGATCAATGAAAAATTACAATTGTGAAACTTTTTTACACAATTTTAAACTTTGTGATTTGTCCAGTATGTTTACTGCCACTTCTGTAGAAGATTCTTGGTTGTTTTCTTGGCTTGTTCTAAGGTGTTTGAAATACTGTTGCTCCAATAAAACAGATAAGACTTAGGCAAAGGAGTGAACCTTTGTTGGATTCAAACATCTTAGAATCAATAAGTATTAGAGATTCTTATTTGTACAAGTACAAAAACATTTAACCGAAAAAAATGTATAGTAAATAAAAAAAATATAGAAATTTGGTACAAAGTCAGTTGAAAACTGCCAAGTCGGATTACATCTCTCACCAATTAGATGAAAATAAGTATAACCCTAAAAGGTGATGGTCTCATTTGAATGACCTTGGATATAGTTATAAGACAAAATCGTCACCAAATGTTGTATTAAATATTGATAATGAAAATTGTTTTGAACCAGCTAAAATTGCTAGTCATGTTAACACATTTTTTACTACTGTAGCTTCTGTGTTGGTTGACAAGCTACCAGTACCTTTCAAGATTTTTAATGCTGATTCTCATTGTTTTAAACAATTCTACAAAGACAGAAAACAAAATGATGTAAAATTTAAACTTCAAACTGTCAGTGAAGAATATATTTATAAAGAATTGTGTACATTAAATTGTTCTAAAAGTACAGGGCTTGATGACATTCCTGCCAAATACTTTAAAGATGCTGCACCTTTTGTGAAAATACACATTACTTTTCTAGTCAATTGCTCTATTACTTCCAATACAGTTCCTAGTGAACTCAAATGTGCTAAGATTAAACCACTTTTTTAAAGGGCAATAGATCTGATGTTTCTAATTACAGACCTGTCAGTATTGTATCAACTGTGTCTAAAATATTAGAAAGGGCTGTATATAACCAGTTAGAATCTTTTTTAGTTAATCATGGTCTTTTATATGAACATCACAGTGGTTTTTGGATTTAGCTATTCCACTGACTCATGTCTTATCCATCTTAACGACCATATACAGAGTCAAACTTCAAAAGTCCTTTACACTGGTATGATAATGCTAGACCTTCAGAAAGCGTTTGACACGGTTGACCATGGCATTCTATGCCAGAAACTCAAGACAATAGGGGTTGAGTCAGTGGAGTGGTTTCAATCTTGCTTAACAGGTCGTAATCAAATGGTAAATGTCAATAATCTATGAAAATAACATGCGGCGTCCCACAGGGAAGTATATTAGGGCCGCTCCTGTTTTTATGCTATGTAAATGATATGGGTATTAGTATTAGCAAATCATGTAAACTAATTCTTTATGCTGATGACAGTTCAATTCTTTATTCTCACAAAGAGCCTAGTATCATCAGTAGTGTTCTGGATAAAGAACTTTAAAATTGTAGTAAATGGTTAGTGGATAACACACGGTCTTTACACATTGGAAAAACAGAATGTATAGTGTTTGGTTCCAAAAGGAAATTATCAAAACTTCATAACTTTAGTGTAAAATGTAATTATCACAACATTCTTTCTCAATCATCCGTTAAATACCTTGGTTCAATATTGGACAATGATCTTTCTGCTACATCTATTGTTAATACTATTATTAAAAAGGTGAACTCAAGAATAACATTCCTGTATAGACAAAACCACTGTTTAAATATTGAATTAAGAAAATTGTTATGTAACTCCCTGGTTCAATATCATTTTGACTATGTTAGTTCTTCTTGGTACAATGGTATTAGTAATCAGTTGAAAAATAGATTACAAGTTGTACAAAATAAAGTTGTTAGATTTATTCATTGATATGACTCTAGAAGATCATTGAAAGTTAAAGACTTTAGTAGTATAGGTTGGTTAAATGTTCAAAATAGACTCAACCATGTTCATAAAATAGTTAACAAGAAATTTCCTTCTTACATGAACAATAATTTTAGTCTGGTGTCTGATATTCATAGTCATAACAGTAGAAATAGTAGAGGTTACTTTTATTTACCTCAAGTAAATGGTTTTACCAGTACTACTTTTTATTATCAAGCGATCAAAGACTGGAACAGTCTGCCTGCCGATGTTAAAAATGTTAGAAATACATATGAATTTAAAACGAAAGTGAAGTCTGCTCTCACAAACAATATGAAATTGAAAGAAAATGCTGATTTAATTTTTTACTAGTAGTCTTATTTTTTAGCTCCACTGGCCAGAGGCTTATGTCATGGTCCTGTTTCCGTCGTGCGTGCGTGCGTGCGTGCGTGCGTGCGTGCGTGCGTCCGTCCGTCTGTGAGTTAACTTTTTCTTTGAACATCTTCTTCTCCTAAACTACTGGTCCAATTCTGATGAATTTCTCAGGAATGTTTTTGGGATGAACCTCTTTCAAATTTGTTCAAATTTTGCCCCTGGGGTCAAATTTGACCCTGCCCCGGGGGTCACAAAATTGAAAATTTGCTTATATAAGGCCTATTTTGTGAAACCTTAAAAAATGTTCTTGTCCTTAACAATTGGGAATAGGGCTACCAAATTTGGTATGTAGTGACATCTTATAGTCTTCTACCAAATTTCTTCAAAAATGCCCCTGGGGTTAAATTTGACCCTGCCCCGGGGTCACAAAATTGAACATATGCTTATATAGGGCCTACTTGTGAAAACTTTAAAAATCTTCTTGTCCATAACCATTGGGCCTAGGGCTATCAAATTTGGTATGTAGTGACATTGTATTGTCCTCTACTTAGTTTGTTCAAATTATGCCCCTGGGGTTTAATTTGACCCTACCCCGGGGTCACAAAATTGAACATATGCTTCTATAAGGCCTATTTTGTTAAAACTTTAAAAATCTTCTTGTCCAAAACCATTGGGCCTAGTGCTACCAAATTTGGTATGTAGTGAATCTAATAGTCCTTTACCAAATTTGTTCAAATTATACCCCTGGGGTCAAATTTGACCCTGCCCCGAGGGTCACAAAATTGAACATATGCTTATAAAGGGCCTATGTTGTGAATATATTATTTTTTTTAAATATAATATATAACCATAATTTTTATGATTTTTATCCAAAATGGCTGTAAAAAAAACCTGTCCAAATAATGCTTTTGTCGATGAAATTTCTTCCCAATTCGGAAGATTTCGCGACTCGAAAAATCCCCATTTTGCTAGGTACTTTTTCCCCAAATAGAAAAAGGCCTGGTTAATTATTTGGTCAGTGTTCAAACAATCATGGGTGCACTAAATGACCCTTTTTCACCCTGAAATCAGTCGACTGGTAAAAAAAAACACCTACCTACCCTCCTTCATTTTTCTGGCCATGTTCCCTGAACCAAGACTATTTTTTGGCCTAACCATTGGGCGTAGGGCTACCAAATTTGGTATGTAGTGACATCTTATACATGTAGTTCTCTACTAAGCTTGTTCAAATTATCCCCTGGGGCCAAATTTATCCCTTCAAGGCTTCCATTAAAAAGTTGTTCAAGAAAATTTGATTCGTCAAAAAACATGGCCACAGGAAGTCGTTGAACTTTGCATAATTATGCGTTTTTGCTATTTATTCATTATGGTATGAATAAACTATTTTCTTCTCAAACTAAAAGTTTATCAAAATACACTTGGAATAACTTTTAAATTATAAGAGATAAATGCATACATGTCGAGCGTTAAAGGTAGACCAACATGTTAACTATCCATAAATGTAAATCCTTTACCAAACGACACATTTTGGACTGCCCCAAATTGAAAGAGGTTGCAGACGAGAAATAATATTGTNCCTAATCCCTCATTTACTGAAATGTAAAATGTTTCATTCACAGTCTAAAAGCATTTGTTGGTGAACGAATACTAACTGACAGACGATAAGAAAAAACAAAACAACAACAGCAATGTTCAAGGTCGTTATGATTTTACCGAAGTTGACAGAAGTAGACAGAAGTAGAAATGCGTCTTAAACTAACTTTTAGTTTTATATATATTTAAAAGAACACTAACATATTCATCCGCGATAGCTATACGACAGTTATAAAAACACAAAATAAAGTAAGTATTTTAAGTTTTGGTTTGTTAGTATTTTAAGTTTTGGTTTCACTTCTTTATATTGGTGTTGGTCTAAATAAATCCGGATTTTTTATTTAGGTGACGAGGTGTAAATTTGGTATAATTCTTAAAACAAATACGTTTAGTGACATAAATGGACAGTTAAGGTTATTGTCTCATGACAATCTGTATTAGGCACTAACTGGTTCTTGACATAAAAAAAAACAACATAAACAATGATTCTATTTTATTCCGAGTGTGCTTAGTTTTTGAAGTAAAACCTCATTCCAAACAATTGCAACTTAGTTCATTATGTCACAAAACACTAAACACATGTCTTTAAAAGACATATTATTGTATTATTATTAATTATACTGTCCTTTAAATAAAATTAACTGTCCAAATCCATCGTCTTTACTCGTGGGCAACTAACATAGCCGACCACACGTAGCCAGTATTTTAAGCCCATTACAAACAATTTCAGAACATTTTAGGAGTCAGAAATATTTTTACTTCGTGTACGTTTCTTGTTTGTGTTTGCTGTATATCACTAATTCATTGCCATGCCAATTTTCATTAATTGAAGCCATTCGGGCGAAATTGGCCAAAAGCGATGTCCACTGGGGTAAATAAATTATTAATGAGAGGCTGATTCAGAATAAGTGGCGGAAATAACATGTTCATTTAATTAAAACCACCTAAATGGCTAAATGCTACACTTATGTGTTACTCAAACGTTTAACACAAAATACATTGTCCATGTCGAAAAATCATTAAGACTCTATCAAAATGACTGGCAAAATAGCTCTTCGGTGAAAACAAATCATGTGGGGTAATAAGTAACACTGCGGGAGCAATTGGACAATTTTTCTGTTTACATTTTTTTGTTGCGGCATGTCTGGCGAACAGTTGGTCAATGTCTTTGTTAATTGTGCCTCATAAAATAACGTTTGTGGTACTATGGTCTGTATATAACAATTGAATGGTAAATACATTAAATTGCGTATATATAAACTATTATGCAGATACAACATATAGATTACATTGTTTTGATAACGGTGATGCCGATTTTGCTGCTGTTGCTTCTGATGAAGACTATAAGTGCATATATACTTCTTGCATTCTTAACTAGTGAATGGGAACACACGCAAAGTACTGTATAATACACAATAACATAACTAACGTGTGTAATGACTTCTTATCATACATCTACGATGTAGTCAGCCTGATACAAAGGAGCCTGATATTTTTGTTTTACATCCGATAATTAGACGTGTATATCAGTTAATGTTAAAAAGAGCTTGTTATTATTCTGAATCAACTATACATTCTACATATTCGGTTGAACAACGGTTTGACAATCCTCGCCTGTGTTATGTATGTATGCCTCACCTGATATGNGGTTTATCCCAGGTTAACGTCTCTGGATGTTTGTATTTCTGTTAGCAGCAATACACGTGTACTTTGTACTGTGTTGTCATGTGTATTTAAGCAATGAGATGCTTATTTAAGTGAATAATGTACACTATTCCCCAATGCAACGTAGTTGGTAGTATGAACGTGACAACTATATTATCGGCAATATGAATGCGGTACCTCGGATACATATTAGACGTAATGGTGATTTGAACACAAGTGGCCTTAATAATTTCCGAATTGTATGTCAGTATTTTAAAATATACATTGGTATGTCAAATGCTGGTTAGTATTATTGTATTTAATAAATAGTGTGTTGTCGGCTGGACTTGTACATACTAGTATTTTTATAAAAATCATAGTAACAATAAGCACAATGTCGTTGATAAATAAATAGAGAAGTGGACTATGCTACTTAAGTTTCCATTCTTAATTAAAAACAAAAGATGTTTGTATCAGATTGAAAATTAACAATGGATATAATGGATGCCTTTTAACGGTAAACACTGGTAACGGTGGGCAAAGTCTATTTCATATATAATCATTAATTATCTTTATTATATTAAATAACACGCGATTTTTGATTATGTTACATTCATTCTTGTTCACATAACTAAACTTTTAAATTTTAAAATAATAAATATTAATCGGGAAGCACGCAGTTCCATGTTGCATTCGTGAGAACTGATGGACGGCAGTAAAGCAGATCGTAGCACTAAGCAATTATTTTGAGAAGCTTAAACAAATTGCTTTGTAATCATCGAAACATCCTTGCCCTACTTAAAAAGAATACTCGAACATAAGAGACATTTCACAGAGATAAGCAATAACTAACGCCCACTCTCAAAAGTAATCTGGCTATACAACGTATGGTATTATTTTAGCACAGCAAAATACAAAAGACAAACGAACGCATTTTGACGATTAAAATGAGGCGCATATACAATCTTTTCTTTTTTTGTTAACACTTATGTCTTGATTATTAAGTTCCTAATGATGCGAATACCACATGCGTATCGAAGAAGAAGATAATACATCTTTGCACAGAAAACGATAATATCCCATTCACACTACATACTAGTGTCACTTGTAACTTAAATATTTGTGCAAACAACACAACTATTGTTCTTACTATATTAAACGTTAAGATGATTTAGTTCATGTTAAGTGTATTAAGTGAATGCTTTTCATGTGTATGTATTCTTACAGGGACACTATTATGGTATGCTGTCTGAAAAATAGACGGTNACTGAAATGTAAAATGTTTCATTCACATTCTAAAAGCATTTGTTGGTGAACGAATACTTACTGACAGACGATAAGAAAAAAAACAACAGCAATGTTCGGGCGAAATTGCATTGCCAAAAGCGATGTCCACTGGGGTAAATAAATTATTAATGAGAGGCTGATTCAGAATAAGTGGCGGAAATGACATGTTCATTTAATTAAAACCATCTAAATGGCTAAATGCTACACTTATGTGTTACTCAAACGTTTAACACAAAATACATTGTCCATGTCGAAAAAACATTAAGACTCTACCAAAATGACTGGAAAAATAGCTCTTCGGTGAAAACAAATCATGTGGGGTAATAAGTAACACTGCGGGAGCAATTAGACAATGATTGAATTTTGTATTTCTGTTAACATTTTTTTGTTGCGGCAAGTCTGGCGAACAGTTGGTCAATGTCTTTGTTAATTGTGCCTCATAAAATAACGGTTGTGGTACTCTGGTCTGTATATAACAATTGAATGGAAATTACATTAAATTGCGTAGATATAAACTATTATGCAGATACAACATATAGATTACATTGCTTTGATAACGTTGATGCCGATTTTGCTGCTGTTGCTTCTGATGAAGACTATAAGTGCATATATACTTCTTGCATTCTTAAGTAGTGAATGGGAACACACGCAAAGTACTCTATAATACACAAAAGCATAACTAACGTGTGTAATGACTTCTTATCATACATCTACGATGTAGTCGGCCTGATACAATAGCCTGATATTTTTGTTTTACATCCGATAATTAGACGTGTATATCAGTTAATGTTAAGAAGAGCTTGTTATTATTCTGAATCAACTATACATTCTACATATTCGGTAGAACAACGGTTAGACAATCCTCGCCTGTGTTATGTATGTATGCCTCACCTGATATGTGACAAAACGGTAGAGCAGTCACTTTGTTATTGTATATATATATATATATCATTCTGGATTAAATCGGTACGATTCCTCATGACTGGTCTCAAAGGATTTATTCCATTACTTCCAACCACTGGACATAATCGACATCTGGCTATCAAGCCAATGGGGGGATTGGAGAGTGCGGTCATTTATGATTAATATTAAACACTGATTACGTCTGATTGGTGGTACTTGACGTCTCATTTGCAGTCGTCTCTATTGATTCATATGTTCAGGCTATTGTTGCGTACTTTAATAAGCGGGTCAGTATGACATGGGGATCCTGGGTCGTGATGACTAGTGTCACAATAGAAACACTATAATGTATTGGTATTTGTTAATACTTCATTGATAATCACATATATACAACTATACGTATTCCATTGATATATATATATATTTTTTAATCACTGCTTTATTACACCAGTTGCCTCATAACATATGTTCTTCATAAAGTCACTGAAAATGTGCAGGTTATCCCCGTTTATTTTTATTGAATAATCGAAATGACAAGATGAAATAATAAAACCGTTATCGCGCAAGTATTTATATTAGTCGAATCCCACCACTCAGGTCAATGACTCAAGGCAATTTCTTCAAGAAAAAAAAAAGATTATAAATATTGATAAGTCTTAAAAAGGAAGATAACTATAATTAGAAAAAAAAAATCTTCAAGAAAAAATGAAGTTAATAAATATTGATAAGTCTTACTAATGAAGATAACTATTATTAAAAAAAAGTAATTGTTGTTCATTTGTTCTTTGCATATAAAACTGATAAAACTTCAAAAGAAAACCTTCTATTACTACTTCTACCTCTTCTGCTGTTGTTGCTATTACTGCTGCTATAACTTACACATAACAACAATTACTTCCACAATTGCTGCTTGGACTGCTATTAGTTCTTAAACTACGACGTCTACTAAAACAATAACAACTACTATTGTGTGTTTGTTTTTATTTATTGCCGTTTTCAATAGTATTTTACTACTATTTCTACTGCTTCTACTACTTCTACCACTGCTGCTACTACAACTGCTTCTACTACTACTTCTACTTATACAACTACCACCATTACCGCCACTTATACTAGTACTACTATAAGTGCAGCTTCTGCTGTTCATTCTTCTTTAGACAAATGATTTTATATTAAAAGATGAGCCAACGATTAAAACACCTTTATTATTGAGAAATTTACATCGTGTTTTTTTT
>VMBQ01005220.1:4093-33412 GCA_007657795.1 Dreissena rostriformis
TCCATGAGATACACATGCATGCCAAATATCAAGTTGCTATCTTCAATAATGCAAAAGTTATGGCCTATGTTAAAGTTTTCGGACGACGACGACTATGACGACGACGCGGCAGACGAGGGTTATGACAATACCTCGGGTTTTCTTCGAAAACAGCCGGGCTTATAAAATGATTATGTCTAAAATCTTACTAATCATTAGTAAGATTTTAGACATAATCATTTTATTATTTATCTATTAATCAATATTGACACTTTCTTTTTCATCAATTAATTCCAAAGCCAAAGGAGTGGTGCTTTCAAAGCTGTTTACCTATATTTTACGGCAAATACTATTGCCAACTTTCTAATCAAGTTGAGCAAGATATTATTGGTGCAAAAAGGTACATTGAAATCACTTGTCATATTAGAAATGCAGAAATCAATGTAAGACAAATGTCTAAATTCTTGTCTGTGCAATAAACTATACAAGACAGATGTCTAAAATCTTAATTATGCAGAAAACCATGTAAGAAAAATGTCTAAAATCTTATTCATGCAGTATAAAAAAGTCATGTAAGACAAATGTCTTAAATCTTATTCATGCAGTAAACCATGTAAGACAAATGTCTAAAATCTTATTCATGCAGTAAACCATGTAAGACAAATGTATAAAATCGTATTCATGCATTAAACCATGTAGGACAAATTTCTTAAATCTTATTCATGCAGTAAACCATGTAAGGCAAATGTCTAAAATCTTATACATGCAGTAAACCATGTAAGACAAATGTATAAAATCTTATTTATGCAGTATAAAAAAGCCATGCAAGACAAATGTCTAAAATCTTATTCATGCAGTAAACCATGTAAGACAAATGTCTAAAATCTTATTCATGCAGTAAACCATGAAAGACAAATGTCTAAAATCTTATTCATGCAGTATAAAAGAAACATTTAAGACAAATTTCTAAAATCTTATTCCTGCAGTAAATTATGTAAGACAAATGTCTAAAATCTTATTCATGCAGTAAACCATGTAAGACAAATGTATAAAATCTTATTCATGCAGTAAACCATGTAAGACAAATGTATAAATTCTTATTCATGCAGTAAACCATGTAAGACAAATGTCTAAAATCGTATTCATGCAGTAAACCATGAAGGACAAATTTCTTACATCTTATTCATGCAGAAAACCATGTAAGACACATGTCTAAAATCTTATTCATGCAGTAAACCATGAAAGACAAAAGCATAAAATCTTATTCACGCAGTTAACCATGTAAGACAAATGTCTTAAATGTTATTCATGCAATAAACCATGTAAAACAGATGTCTAAAATCTTATTCATGCAGTAAACCATGTAAGACAAATGTCTAAAATCTTATTCATGCAGTAAACCATTCAGGATAAACTCTTCACACAACAATATGGACATTACCTTACCTAATACTTTAAAAGACTATTTCACGAAGAGTTCCGGGGTCAGAAACATATGCCCCCCAAAACAGGGCCTTGATTTTTGCACTTATTGTGACAGTTCCCTTGACCTTTTACCTAGTGACACCAATTTCAATAGGGGTCATCTACTGTCCAAAGCCAATGCACATGTGAAGTATCAAGTCAATCGGTCAATTGGTTGACAAGTTAATGATCGGAAAATTGTCACACTTATTGTGACAGTGACCTTGACCTTTGAGGTACTGACCCCAATTTCAATAGGGGTTATCTTCTGTCCAAGACCATTACACATGTGAAATACATGTATCAAGCCAATCGGTTAATTCGTTGACAAGTTAATGATCGGAATCGATTTTCACACTTATTGTGACAGTTCCCTTTACCTTTGACCTAGTGACCCCAATTTTAATAGGGGTCATCTACTGTCCAAGGCCAATGCACATGTGAAGTATGAAGCCAATCGGTCAATCTGTTATCTGTTATCGATCAGAAACAAACTGGTCTACCGACAGACCGACCGACATACAGCAAAACAATATACCCCCTCTTTTCGAAGGGGGGCATAAAAATGGCCATTACTCCAACACCTCCCATCAGGGTTTCAATTTTTAGATATTATGAAATTTTAAAGAGGGCCAAGATGGCCTTAGATTGCTCACATGTTTAATAGGACATGACCAGTTTCGAACCAAGGGGTATCATTTTAACAATCTTTGTAAGGGACCATAATCTGTTGTCACATACCAGGGGGGGTATCATTTTAACAATCTTTGTAAGGGACCATAATCTGTTGTCACACACCAAATATAAATTCTACCGGTATTTAAAACATCATCCCCACACCCCCAGACAGGGCCTATTTTAACATAGAGGGCACAATTTGAAAACAACTTAGTAGAGGAGCATTATATGCTACATGCCAAATATTAAACCTGTTGGCCTTTGTACTTCAGAGAAGATTTATAAAATTTCACTACATAAGTCCTAAAATTATGTAACCCTGGAGCGTTGCCAGTTTGACCACACGAGAATTATTTTAAACTTTGTAGAAAACCACTATATATGATATACTATATACACCAAATATTTAACCCCTTACACGGTTTTAGAGAAGAAGATATTTAATACTTTTTACTCTACAAGTCTATATAAATCATGAACCACTGGGGCATGGCCAGCTTTGACCGAGGGCCATGATTTAAGCACACTTTATTCAAGACAGAGCTCTATCTGATGTAGTATTCATATCAAATATCAAAGCTCTGACACTTGTGGTTTCAGAGATTTGTTCCAGATGTTTACAATATAAGTCTATATAAATAGTAGGGATGGCAAACCTAAGCAAATCAGTAACCGGTTAACCTGTTTCGATATTCGAGCGGTTAGCCGACTGTCTTTGTACCACATAAATGAAAAAAAAAAAACATCCGAAAAACATGTATCCGTTTATAAACGATACAGCTTATTGAATTTTAACAATAAGCTTAAATTATTTTAGAGCAAAGTTACATTGTCTAAGGGGAGCAACCTAGTTGTTTGGTTTATCCATTGTTTATAGCAGTAGTCTCCCCTAGCAAAAGCGCATGTTTTAACAGGAACAGGAAGTAGCAAGTTGTCTCCCTTTTCTATTTCCAAGGCAAGTCTGAGAACGGACGATTTTTTCACAAAATTTACCCGCCCGCCACACCCCAATAATCCTGATATCTTAAGTAGGAATCTAAAGCCAACTTGTTAAAAAGCGAAAGGAAAATGCTCGAGTACATATATATACAAGTAAAGCTTTATGGCGATTAAAATCCTGCCGCTGAGTTTTTCTTGTTACAGAAGCTGGCAATGTGGTGCTAACACACACGGTATCCTGCAGATGTGTATTCAATATGGACGACACCGCCTAAAATATGACATTCAATGGATGTGACAAGTGGAAGCACCCCTTAGCGCCCTGTGACAATGAACAATGTGGACTCAGGGAGCCCAGATATCCAGCTGTGCTTGGTGGACGTAACTGTGAAACAAAATTAAATGTGTTTTTTGTATCTAATGTCTTGTTTAACATCTGAAAACATTCAGGAGTCGTTTCATGTCTTTGTTAGGTGCCACAGTGGGTTTTTAGCGGAAAATTTGAGGCTGCTGGGAATCAGATGGTGTCAGATATACAATTATTCAAATGCAAATGCATTTTGATAACTTTGGCAATCATTAAACTGGAGTTTGCTGCCTTTCCTTTCAGAAGTTGTCTCAATTTATACAATGCATAAGTTGTAGATACAAATATACTCTTGTTGATTGTCTTGTAACCTTATTACTTTAACCACTTTATCAATTAAATACTGTTTCTTTACAAATTGTGTTGGTCCTTTAGAATTCAAATTCTAAATTTAATATTATAAATTTTGAATCTAATACTTAGTCATTTCCGACATTTTTTACCTGCTTGTCAATGAAATGTGATTCAGCAGGGTGTTTAAATCTCATGTGATTACGGAGATTGGATGTACCCCTATGCAACGACAGTGTCGTTGGGCATAGTATGCATGTAGCTGATTTCTTGTCAGCAGCCCGTTTGAAAAATGTCCAGGCATTCGATGATAGGGGCATGATTATAGGTTGTCGCTTAACTTTTTAAATACGTGATATCTGAACAAGTTGGACTGACTTTATACTGGATATTCACGTTGCTGTAATATTTATTTAAAACAAAAGGACGTATGGCAGTCAAATTTGCTAATTGACAAGCCTAACTGGTCAGTTTATAATTTAAATTTATCAATATGTGAATGATTGAAACACAATAGAATGTAAAGTGCTAAACAAACACACTGGGGGGGGGGGAGGAGGATCACAGGATGGTAATTGCCGATAATTTGCGATAAGATAAGCGGATTAGCCAATACAGTGAAATAAAGTAAAACAAAACTAACACTTGAGCATTTATTGCATTCAACCAAAAATTGTGTTTTCTGCAAGAGTAGCCGAATATTAATTTTGTAACCGGTTAACCTCCTTAAGAAACGGATAACTGGTTAACCAAATTACCGTTGCCATCCCTAATAAATAGTGTGACCCCTGGGCAATGGCCAGTTTTGACTCCAGGGACATGATTTGAACAAACTAAGTAAAGGACCACTAGACAATGTAACTTGCCAAATATTAAACCCCTTATTATTGTGATTTCAGAGAAGACTTTTAAAATTATTTACTAAGTAAGTCTCTATAAAACATGGGGTGTGGACATTTTTGACCCCATGGGCATAATATGAACAATCTTTTTTAATTCAGTCACCTGAAATCTGCCAGCTGCAGTCAACTCTGGTCCGTGACTAGTCATCTTGTGGTCCGGTGTGCTCGGTAACGAGGCCATGGAGGCATTCATCAGCGAAGTCTGGTCGCCTAGTGACAAGTTTCCAATCATTGACCTTTGACCTGAGATGCGGGAGGTATTGCCTGGCGACTGTGGAACAAACATGGCCTGCTCGTAGGGCTTCATCTACAAAATTCAATATCACGTAAGTAATTGAATGTATTGTTTCGCTACCAAAAATAATTCAAGAATACAAATTTTTTATTTTTCAAAATTAACACACATTAAACAATATCAGTAAAAAAAATAAAAATGGAAAATACAGTAGGTTATAAAATGGTGAATGCAATATACACACACTTTTGACAGTTTTGATAGTTACTCACAGGCCTTTTTTGACCTTTAGGAAAATACACCTGGATAAAATAAGAATCTCTCAATAACAAAAACGCCCCAGTTAGTTTAAGAAATAAGGTACAGAGGAATTGTTAACTGTACAAACTTGTGTAGGTAAAAGAGCGATCAAATTATGTCCCACACTTAGAGTTACCCCTGTGTTCAATTCATAAGTATGTTTTGATGAACTGTTCTTCTCTTAAGCTTCAAACTAAAGTTTGTTAAACAAGAATTATTTCCATAAAAGGGCAAACAAGAAATATGTCCATAGTACATGGATGCATCCGATTAATGCCAGTATGATTGTTTGCTGGACAGTCATGATGTAAATTTATTATTAAACAAGAGATGTGTTTGTCAGAAACACAATGCCCCCTACTGCGCCGCTTTGATTTTTTTAAAATATTTTTTTTACCTTGAAGGATGACCTTGACCTTTCACCACTCAAAATGTGCAGCTCCATGAGATACACATGCATGCCAAATATCAAGTTGCTATGATCAATATTGCAAAAGTTATGACCAATTTTCCAAACCTAAACGCAAGTGTGATGGAATTTCAGAAGGACAGACAGACGGACGGACAGTGCGATCACTTTATGCCACCCTACCGGGGGCATAAAAAACAAGGATATCAGTAAAACTGATGGATGCTCCCCGATGATGCTTTGTGTATATATGGGTTAATTGTGTGGAAAAAAGTGTGACCTTGAAAAATCTATTATTAGCCTCTGATCTTGACCTTGACCCCAGTGACCTCAAACCTCATCAAAAGGTAGAGGTGCATGCAAGGTACCTACATGCCAAATATGTAAGAGATCGGTAAAATAATGAAGGCGCTATGAGAAACTGTAACATAAAGAGCCATAACTCTGTGAAAAATCATCCGACCATAACCGGCTGATAATATGCACATCTCCTGTTGGTAGTGAAGCTCCCCATAAAGTTTCATTGAATTCCCGTAATAAATTGCTGAGAAATAGCTCGGACAAGAATTGCACTATATGTACAATGGAAAACTTCAAAAGGCCATAACTCTGTGAAAAATCATCCGACCAGAACCGGCTAATAATATGCACATCTCTATGCCGTACCATTTGGGTCAAAAGTACAAATACGCCAACTGCTAAAAATAGATATCACCGCGGTGACAAAATTGTTACCGCGGTGACAATTTTGTCACTGTGGTAACAATTTTGTCACCACGGTGATATCTTTTTTGTCACTGCGGTAACAATTTTGTCACAGTGGTGACTAATTTTTACTGTTGGTATATTTTAATACCTGCTGTTACATTTATTTCTTTGGGTCAGTTTTCAACCATTTTCCTCGTAACAAACCAAGATTTTTTCATGAAAATACTGAAATATTGAATAATAGTTTAAAATAAAATCAAAACGCATTAATAAGGATAGTTGATAAGTTTATTCATATGATTTTATGATAAGTTTTTGTCCAAAGTATCACCGCAGTTACAAATATATCACCGCAGTGATAAATTTATGACCGCAGTGACAAAATTGTCACTGGGGTGACAATTTTGTCACCGCGCTGATTTCTATTTTGAGCTGTATATGAACTTTTGACCCAAAGGGTACGTCATACATCTCCTCTTAGTAGTGAAGCTTCCCATACAGTTTCATTGAATTCCAGTCATAAGGTGCTGAGAAATAGCCCGGACAAGAATTGCACTAAATGTACAGTTAATGGAAAATTTCAAAGGGTCATAACTCTGTGAAAAATCATCTGACTAGAACCCGCTGATGATATGCACATCTCCTCTTGGTAGTGAAGCTTCCCATAAAGTTTAATTGAATTCTGGTCATTAATTGCTGAGAAAAAGCTCGGACATAAATTGTGCACGGCGGGACGGACAGACGGACGTACGAACAGACAAAGCAGCGACTATATGCTCCCCCCAAAAAATTTGGGGGAGCATAATAAGTACAAATTTGTATAGGGGAGCACAAGTTATGGTTCTTCTGCACTGCACATCCCAATAATAAGATCTACCTATCTATAAAGTTTCAAGTTGATACCTCCTTTAGTTTTTAAGATATGCTACAGATAAAATTTAAGTACAAAAAATAACAAAAGACAATAAATCTTAAAGTATGGAAGCAAAACTTTAAGTTCTTGTGCACCACACATTCAGGGGCATTAAAAAAGTAATAATTTTCATTGAAACATGGCAAGATACTCAACACATGAGAGCAATGAAAAAAGACTGGTTTCTGATGACATCACTTTCAATAACGACTAGCAGACCTACCCCAAACAGCTGACAGAAATGTGTGACAGTCTGCTCCAGGTGGTTTATGACCTTCTTCACTTCGGGTACGCTCATGTCACCATAGGCCTTGGAATTGTCCTCAAAATACGAGGACATATCAAAGAAGGCTGCAAAGCCAGATTTTTCTGACTTCTTCTCAGGCTCCTGCACTGTTGCCTCAAGTGCAGATTTTGCTGCATGGATCTGTTGTAGCAAATGCTGCATCTGCAACATCCAAAAAGTTAGTTATATAGTTGTTGTTTTAACATGTATCTGAAAATAGTAGGAAATCCATGATTCCAACTGTACAACAAATTATGCCAACGACAGGGCTCAAAAATATGTCCATGAATGTTAATGAAGCAAATGTATTCTTCAGTATGCAGATACCTCTATGAATATACCTCTAGAAATATTGACATGTTCTACCTCTACACAACTTACATATCTTTGACATGCTTTTATGTTTTTCTAATAAAAGTTCTACTATTTTTCACGTGCTTTATACAATTAAATAATTGCATACCTCGGCTTCTGTTTGTCGCCCAAACAAGTTGACGTACTGGAAGTCGGGCCTCTCCAGTTCTGAGATCTGCACTCGGAGTATGGCAGTGAGGTCTGGGGCTATGTAGCTGCCCCCCAGGTCCTGGTGCTGTCGGTAACCAGAGTTGTACATGAGGCGCTCCACTGGACATATGTAGAGGGGTGAAAATATATCACACAACATTACATCAAACTATGTGTATGGTTATAAGAGTTGAACAAGAGATGGTCTACTGGAAAGTGATCCACAGATATAATATACTCGTAATAAAGCTGAATTTATATTTTAAGAGTTGTAAATCAGGCACTCAAATATCATCAAAATCAAATCCTATTGTTCGCTCAGTTATTTGTCACATAAGAGGTCATGGTCAGTTGTCCTTTCAATCAAATGTCAGCTTTTCAACCAATCAAATATTTCAATATATGATGGAGTTTGGCTTAAATCCTAATACATAGAGGACAAAAAGTATACAAAGATATTTGTAGGCAACCATTTGATAGGTTATTGAGCGGTCATGACCTGGGATGTTGTCAGATCCAGTCAACGGAAAGTATAGAAGCCTCAGACGGGAGTTGATTTAAATGATTTTGATCAGGCACTCATTTGGAAAATAACTTATACAACAATGCCTGCTTATGTATAAGTAGGTCAATCAATGTAAAGAGGGTATTTATTGACAAGTCTTTCTTAAATGGCTTAACACACTGTGAGTCACATTGCCTTGCAAGGTCCTCTCTTATACATATTGAACATGTAAATATATCACAATGCATGCACAAAAAGAACACATAAAACTACCTAACCAATAGCATAAGCTAAGCTATGGTAAAAACTGAATTTTTGAGTTTATTACAAACTTAAAGTAACAAAAAATTACCATCTCTCAACAGCTGTGGAAATCCTGGCAAACTGAAGACCTTAAAAACAAAACAAATATGGATATGTAACTAGCTCTACATGTTAACATCATGTGCCTTTATATACATAAGTTTACAATTAGTAGCTCCCTTAAAGTTACGTGTTAAAGTGGAGCTACTCCCTTAAAGTTACATGTTTAAGTGTAACTTCTGCAAAATTTGTAGTGAGATAAGCATATTTAGCCATTTTCCAGACATTCAACTACACAATGGTACTTCCGGTACTCCTTATGTTGTAAGCAATACTTGTATTGCTGGAACAGTATTAATGTTTAATCAAACAGCTCAGAGACTGACGGTCGAGAAAGTATCAAACTCAACGCTCAAGACTTCCAATATCCAACACTTGGAATTAAGGGCTTTAAAATTCAAATTTTCTTTATAATGAGCATTCAAGGTTTGCACACGGTTTAAAAAATAACACAAACATATTATATGAAAATCACAACTAAATTTAACTTATGCCTTTGTTCAAAGAGTAGTTGAATATTCGTTAAAAGATTGTTATGTATACACTATGTCACGTTATGATGTCAAAACTTCAAAATAGTCCAAGCATATCTGCCAGAATCTATGTCCAGGAAGTTCCAATTTCCATTATTCTCAAGTTAGGAAGTTTATAACATAACAAGGGACAAAATTGTCACAAAACCAGGTTTTCAATTTGAAACAGCTTTATCACAAGAGCTTTGTCACAGACATGACGTATACCCCCACATGCTGAATTGACACAGAATATTTTGAATGCTGTCTTCACAAAACAAGAGAATCTAATTTATGGTTATTTTTAAGAATTATTATGCCATTATCATTTTTGGCCATTTTGACCTTTGAACTCCGGAATTCTCTCGCATGACACGCCGTCCAATGACTGTGAACAAAATTAATGTACAGAGTCATTTTAAAATCTCACAATGAATAACATAGTTATGGCCCGACAAGCTCATTTATGGCCATTTTTTACTTTTGAACTCCAAGTGTGACCTTGACCTTGGAGATATCGACATAATTCTTTCACGAGACACACCATCCAAAGATTGTAAACACATGTATCAAATTATTTGAAAATCTCACAATGAATGACATAGTTATGGCCCGGACAAGATCATTTATGGCAATATTTGACCTTTGAACTCAAAGTGTGAACTTGACCTTGGAGATATCGACATAATTCTTTCGCATGACACACCGTCCAATGATTGTGAACAAATGTACCGAGTAATTTTAAAATCTCACAAGGAATGACATAGTTATGGCCCGGAAAAGATCATTTATGGCCATTTTTGACCTTTGAACTCAAAGTGCGACCTTGACGTTGTAGATATCAACGTTATTCTTTTGCATGACACACTCTCCAATGATGGTGATCAAATGTGCCAAATGATTTTAAAATCTCACAATGAACGACATAGTTATGGCCCGGACAAGCTTATTTAAGGCCATTTTTGACCTTTGAACTCATAGTGTGACCTTGAACTTGGAGATTCGACGTAATTCTTTCCCATGACACACCCTCCAAGGTTGGTGAACAAATGTGCCAAATGATTTTAAAATCTCACAATAAACAACATAATTACAGCCCGGACAAAAATTGTGCCACCCGCCCGCCAACATTCACCAATCTAATAACCAGTTTTTTCCTTCAAAACCTGGTTAATGAAAACCTTGACCATATTCAAAACATATAAACACTTTAATTACTTAGCTTCACAGTATAAGGTTTTTTTACAGGCCACATTAGTTACCTACCTTAGCGACTCTGAAGATGATATAGGCATGCTGCAGGGAAGTCAGGTGCATTCGCTTGGCCCGCTGCACGAACTCCTCAAACATGGACGAGTAGAACAGGAAGTTGTCACGGATAAAGGGAAACCTGAAAATGGTAGAAACCTTAAGTTGTTACGAAAACAGGGAAACTTAACAAGAGTTACCTGAGGGCCCTTCAGTGCTCACATTAGTTTACATACAGACAAGAATTGATGAAGACTTTGACTGATTGAAGATACGAACAATAGGATAGCCCTAAATGAACAAGGAATGTGTCTAAAAACTTTGCTTATGTAAAACACAAGCACTTTTTGGCCAAATTTGACTTTTGACCTTTCAAGAGTGACCTTGACCTTTGAGGTAATGAGACAAGTGATACACGTAACTCTCAGTCTCCTCTTGGTAGTCATTAAAGGTCAGTTGTCTTAAAATTGAATGATGAATTAAAAAGTAACAGCCTGGACAAGCTGTTTTACAGCCAAATTTGATGTTTAACCCCAAAGTGTAACCCTGACCTCTGAAATGATTTCAGAATGCTCATTTTCAAATGACAGTTGCAATCCTACCATAAGTCACTACCAAATGCATGTGGAAAGATAAAAGCTTATCCACTGAGTTGCGTTCTGAGAAAATTGGGCAAAATGCATGTGCGTAAAGAGTCTTCCCAGATTAGCCTGTGCAGTCCGCACAGGCTAATCAGGGGCGACACTTTCCGCCTAAATTGGATTTTTGCTAAGAAGAGACTTCATTTAAACGAAAAATGTCATAAAAGCGGAAAGTGTCGTCTCTGATTAGCCTGTGCAGATTGCACAGGCTAATCTGGGACGACACTTTACGCACATGCATTTTGCCCAATTTTCGCAAAATGTGACTCCACTTATCAAAGATTTCAGAATGTTCACTTGTGAATGCTGAGGTCATACCATACATCCTCCACCCTGTCAGTTTCCTTGTGTGGCTGGCTGGTGTTCTCTGCATCCTTGTACCGCCATGGCTGGATGAATGTCAGCCATGTCTCCAACATCTGAAATCATCAAATGGGAACTGACATTAAATGTGTGATATAAGACTGATATTGGAAATAGCAAAGGGCACCCGCTTCCGTTTGTTTGCTCCACCCTGTGAAAATATGTCCTGTTTGGTCGTTTTTAATAACACAATGTTCTGGTAAATACAGATACACCCAATGAGATTTTATTTGCGATTGACAATTTTATAGAATAACATACATTATTACTTGATATTAACATCAAATTATGTTTAATAAAGAACATACCTCACAGAATTATGCTGAATGGATCACTGGATTTAAGTGTTTAAGTGTAAAAAGCATAATAAAATCACTTACAATGTACAAAGTTTACCGTCCAACAAATTTTCACGCGCTTCCTTGCCATTTTTCAGACCCCGCCATTTTTTTAATTTTTTTTTAGTCTGCCTTTATCACTATGAACAATATTGGTTTCACAGTATATATTTTTTAGACCAAGTTGGAAGAGAGTAAGTGTCTTGGCTGTTAATTGAGTAATAATAAACACGCATGCTTTCAAGTATCAGTCACAAGTCAAGCAAGACCGGAGATCTATCAGATGTTGACAAATGTTCACAATGTACCACTCAGTCTGAATGATGCCCACATGTTCACAATGTACTAACCAGTCTGAATGATGACCACATGTTCACAATGTACTTACCAGCCTGAATGATGACCACATGTTCACAATGTACTAACCAGCCTGAATGATGAATCCAGGGGCCATCTCTCGAAGCCATGGCGGAGATAACAGTAGATCTTTTTCTGCAGTAACATGGGAATCAAGGATCTGAAAATAACCAGTTGTCCTCACTCAAACATGAAATTATATTGGTAATTTGTTCCATTCACTTTTAAAAATTATCAAATAAAATTGTTTAAAAAAAAACTTCACTTCAATTATGGGTAAAATAATTATGTTCAGGGCATTTTCAGCTTGTTCAAGGTTTAGAAGCAAACACATAGCATTCACACTTAATAAAAGCAAACTGCGTCAAACCAGCTGCAAATATTTGTTTACCTAAATTTATTGTTTGTTTTCGCTTATGAAAGTAAAGGCAGATCTGCATTCAACACGTCCATAGCACTTCCTCAATAGTAGGGATTTAGCTAAAGCAGAATGGCAGGGGGAGGGGGCCTTCCATTTTATGCCCCAACCTTTCACAAATATGTGGTCTCCTTCCATTTTTTTGCCCAACCCTAATACAATATTTCCCACTCTATTTTGTCCCTCTTGATTTGTCAATTTTCTTGTCAAAACAGACACATCCAACATTTTTAATGGCTAATAATGATTTTATAGAATAACATACAGTATTACCTGGTATTACTATAAGCATCACATTATTTTTAATAAAGTCAAACACTTCATTGAATATATGTTTTTAAGTGGAAACACAATATAGTCACTCACAACGTACAAAGTTTACCATCCATGATTTTTCATGAAAGAAAAGCCCCTCTTGATATTTTTCGTCCGGCTAGATCCCTACGATAGGGTTACCTTTTGAATTCATCCAAGGGGGCTGTGTCTGCTGTGGAGTAAAGGGAGGCTACCGTCTCTGGCTCGCTGCTGTTCACAAAGTAATGGAGGTGTTTCAATAGAAGCCTCACCAGACGAACGTGGTTGTTGCTTGGCATAAAACTCTCCTGTCGAGCAGACGTAATTGTACATATCAAGCTTGTGGTGGATATGATACCTTCTAAGTTGTGTGCTAAATAACAATGTTTCTTTGGTATTCTTATACAAATATTGTTCCTAAAGTTGCACATGCATTAAAAAGTGTGTAACTTTCAACTTTTTCTTTTTATCAAACATGATATTATATATTTTTTTTCTTTCTGGCACTTAATAACATAATGCTTAAGGCTTTTTACTCATTTTAGTGAAGATTTTTTTTCAGCTATTTTAACACTTTAAGCGAATGGGACCAAGCTTCGTAGTAGTATTTTTTTAAACCAAATCGTTGGTGTCTCTACTGATACAAGCTACCTTCAACATCTCCAGGTTGTCATAGAAGCATAACATTACAGAGGCAATTACAACTCTTGTGAAGTGATTCTTTTTTCATTGTCTTCTAAAATATTTTTAGTTTAGAATTAAGAAGTGAAGCTTGATTGCATAAAACAGCATTATGGAGACTTATAGAAACTTGGTTTCTTTGGAAAGATCATGGGAACATTCCCCGGCTGAGGATCGAACACAGAATCATTCGGTCACAAGGTTGACATAATGTGTCGTGTTCTGAGAAAACTGGGCATAATGAATCTGCGTAAAGTGTCGTCCCAGATTAGCCTGAGCAGTCCACACAGGCTAATCTGGGACGACACTTTCCGCCTAAACTGGATTTTCGCTAAGAAGAGACATCATTTAAACGAAAAATTCCATAAAAGAGGAAATGGTCGTCCCTGATTAGCCTGTGCGGACTGCAGAGGCTAATCTGGGATGACAATTTACGCACAAGCATTATGCCCAGTTTTCTCAGAACACGACACATATAAGTTAGACCACTGCAACACATGAATTGTTGCGACTATAACACAGTTATATCTGAATAAGAATGCAGAATACAGTTAAATCCGGTAATCTTGCGCGTCCAGTAATCTTGCGCACTCCGCAGTTGCACTGACCTACTTACAAAATTCGAAATGAATCACAAATTCCCTGCAGTCTTAAGCGTTTTCATACTTTAAATTAAGAATGCATAAATTCAATGTGTAATTTAGCATTCCATTGCACAATATCCGATCAGTTATGGTATTTTTTGGCCATTGAAAATATATCGCATCAGACGACATTGTCATCATTTCCCACCATTCTGTCAAACCACATTTGGTATGATCTCCGCATGCGCAATGGCCTAGTTTTGTTATTTTCTGTAAACTATGGAAGCATGATTTCATTACATCAAGTGCGCAATATTAACTGACACTGATAGTTTGAAAATGAGGAGAGTCATGTTAGTTTTCAAATCAAATCGGACAGTTCTTCACTGAATTAATCAGATATTTTTGTGTTAATAAGCACATGAACTTCTTATTTTCATAATAAATTTAGATATTATGTTGTCAATTTATAAAGAACATGTTTCTAAACCAATTGACCCTTAACTGCGCAAGATTACCGGACAGCATCGTATCTTAGCGCTTAAGTATGTATAATTATGAATGCTCATATGATGCAATTGATAAAAGATTGTTTCAAAGAATCTCAATATTAACCAAAGCTGAACCAAAGAATCAACAAACATGCAACAGGAAATACTGTAAATAACAATTATTACATTATTTCATCAATCTCCACTTGTAAATAAATAAACAAGCAAATTCGTTGAATTGATATCCCTTGCCAAACTAGAGCTTTGTCACAGATGTGACGTATACCCCCACATGCTGCATTGACAAAGAATATATACAAAGGGCCATAACTCTGTAATTAACAGATGGTGTACAATGCCATTTGGCGTGCATCATTCTCTTATCCATATAAATACTCATACCAAGTTTCAATGAAATCCGCCAAAGCACTTCCAAGATATGGCTCCGGACACAAAAGTGCCGGATGGACAACGCCAAAACAATATCCCTCCGCCTTTGGCGGGGGATAATAATATAGGACAAATGTATTGTGTAACAGTGTTACATATCTGTAATTTTAAACAATGTGCATGTCTCGCTTTTCATTCACCTAGGAAACCTAGTTAACAACATTACAAGTCACTAACACAACTAACAATATATACATCACGAACATAAACATGACATTATATTGAACTATGCCAATATGTGCATGCCACTATGACCTCTTTATGATGTTTACATTAATAATGTCATTGAAAAGTCCAGTTTTTCCAGCCGTTTATTACTGGAAACACAATGTGATTAACATAATTCTGCTTTAGTCTTCTGTATTTGTTACCAAAAATACACCAGTATTTTAGTCATATTATCTATACATTTATAATAAATAACACCATCTGCTTTGATTCATGAATCGTTTGTTATAACAATATAAAATATGTACTCATATATCATTTTAAAATGCAATTCAATGCGTCACTCATCATCATCTTAACAATGATCATCATTTATAGTTATCATACTTAAACATAAACATCATCGTCACCATATCATTATTAACAGCTGGAAATGCTAATAAATATCATGCATGCCGACTCATTGAGTAAACAATTATCGATATTGTGATAATATATATGCATTAGTCTATACTACTTAATAATGTTGTATATAAATTATATACAACATTATTAAGTAGTAAAGACTCATGCATATATATTATAATCCCCCTATACAATTTTGTGAGATTTTGCATTCAGTCCATTTTGGAACTTCTCTTTTAAGAATACGGATCAAGATTATTTCTTGAATCTGTGAATTACAAGAGGCGTGTTCCTAAGAGACAGATATCCCCATATTTCACTTTTGTCTCAAATTTCAACTTATGTCTAAAATCAAGCTTTTTTATGTTTTCTGTCCTCTTTGACCTTGACCTTTGTAATAGGGAGACAGGTGATATGCTAGAAGCCCAGTCTCCTGATGTTGGTAAGTTGAAGTTATTCTAAAATTGTATTATGAATGATAAAGTTACAGTCCCGACAAGCTAATGAATGACAAAGTTACAGTCCCGACAAGCTAATGAATGACAAAGTTACAGTCCCAACAAGCTAATGAATGACAAAGTTACAGTTCCGACAAGCTAATGAATGACAAAGTTACAGTCCCGACAAGCTAATGAATGACAAAGTTACAGTCCCGACAAGCTAATGAATGACAAAGTTACAGTCCCAACAAGCTAATGAATGACAAAGTTACAGTTCCGACAAGCTAATGAATGACAAAGTTACAGTCCCGACAAGCTAATGAATGACAAAGTTACAGTCCCGACAAGCTAATGAATGACAAAGTTACAGTCCCAACAAGCTAATGAATGACAAAGTTACAGTTCCGACAAGCTAATGAATGACAAAGTTACAGTTCCGACAAGCTAATGAATGACAACGTTACAGTTCCGACAAGCTAATGAATGACAACGTTACAATCCATACAAGCTGTTATATGGCCAAATTTGACTTTTTATCTCTAATTGTTACCTTGACCTTTAAGGTAGGGAGAAGAGTGTTACATGCGACATAATGGTTTACATCTGTGCCAAGTTATTGTTTAATCTATAAATATATGGAAAAGTCATGGCTGAGACAAGAATTTTCTAACAGACATCAAGACACTCTGACAGATAGTACAGTGCAACTGCTACATGTATATAATGCCTTCTTTGAGGGGGGGGGGGGATAAAAAAAAACTAGAAAATTGTCAATTTGTAAATCTGTTAAAAGAAGGGATGTCAACAAATACTATTATTCGTATTCTGATATCAGTAAGATATCTGGATACAATCCAAATACCAAATTGCATCGGCATTAAATGTCAAAATGTGGAGTCAATCCTTATACTGTAGATAAAAAAAAATTATACAATTATTTACAAATATTAAGTTATAATAAAAATGTATTCAATAATTTTTTTATCAATGAATTATTAAAGATCGAATTACTAAAATTGGCAACAATGAGACTATCAGTCTACAGCTTTAATTAATATGCATGTCTTTTTGGCATGTGTAAGTCTAAAAATGGACAAGAAATATAGTGCATCTGTTTTAAATTTTATACAAATATTTGGATAATGAAGTTTTATCTGAATACATACAAATATATTACTGTTAACATCCCTAGTTAAAAGGTCTGTTAAATTAATGCATCAAACCAGATATCTTTAATAGTACAATATTGAAGTCCCTTATATGATTGGTTACGATTTGATTATTGGACGCATATGATCATCCACACAAATATGTTCAGAGGCAACACTTCTTCACCATTTTTTAAATGGTCACTGCATAACAACACCCGCTCTAAGTCAAAGCAGATATATGCAAGCAAGCAACAGGGTAAGAAACCAGCATTTAGACCAGGGTAGCCTGCTCTAGGGCCCGTTTTCACCGACCCATTCTCAGACTTAAACATTAATGCAAAGAATAGACTTAGACCCAATAAAATATTCTTTAGACTTTCAGTATATATATGCTACTAGTACTAATGATTCTTACTGGTATGATCTTAACAAATCGTTATAAATGATGAATGATGTAGTTTGAGGTGTATAATGCCAAGTTAGACCAGACAATCAAATTGGTATAGAGCATGGTGAATACCGGCCCAGGTCTTTCAATACTTTTTTTCAGAGGACATATGATTGTTCTCATATAATCTAGGGGCTGACAACGAATTTAAGGGACCATTGGATAATTGAATCCTGCTAATTTCCATCCCTGGAGCAAGTTTAATATATTATCTAGATTATGAAAAACACCATATGTGTGTGCATGTGTTTCTGTGCTGTATCAGTTTAAAAGGAAACAGCAATATTTGTAAGTTTGCATATTGATACAAAACTGAAGTTTTATTTTGTCAATTTCGATTTCCAGAAAGTTTCAGAAAAATTAAGAGCTTCATCCGTCGTATAAAAACATTGGTTTCCATACACAAAACATGAACTATACAAGAGTATACAACAATATAGCATGCTTAAATAAGACATAGACAAAAGTCTTTGTTTGGTCAACATGTGAAAAAAAATAATTGCACATTTTAAAATGGAATGTTAATTCATAATTTTTTGGTTTGGGATAACAATGTAACCGTTCATTATATTCATATGTATCTATCATATATTTTTGCAACTTAATACATTCTGCATTCTAAATCCTTATACAAGAAACAGTATTCACTACTACAATTTAAGGTTTCCATATGTGGTAGACAAAATACATTTTTATTTGAAAAAAAGCTGGTCTTCAGCAAATGTAGTCATTGTGGAAAATAACAGTGTTTATGTGACATAAATAGAATTTGATTTTCTAGATTTTAATTTAAAAAAAATAACATTACAAAAAGGTATATAATACATGCAAATTGTACACAAGTATGGTGTTCTGATAACTTCACACCCAGTATTCTGAACACGAGACAGGCATAATACTTTATATGTAACTGAACAGATAAGCATTCGCCCCAACCAAAAACTTTTATCTAAGATAAAGTTCAATACTTACAAATATTAAAGATTCAGACAAACTAGAGTTGTGCCTGTGCCGAGACTATATAATAAAATATTAAACGCTTTCTTAAACAATGATAACAAATGTTCAAGTAGATCAAAACAAGGCTTGTCACCATTGCATGACATATGCCCCCTTTTTCCACATTTTTCTAAACCTAAACGCAAAGTGTTTTTCCACATTTTTCGAAACCTTAACGCAAAGTGTGACAGAATTTCAGACAGACAGTGCGATCACTATATGCCCACCTTCGGGGGCATAAAAATATTACTATGGGGTAATCCCCAATGAAGAATCAGTCCAAACTATAATGTGTCCCTACAGTCAGTAATATTTTTACCATGCATTTGCGTATTTTACGCACAAAAATCAACAACAAAAATGTTTAAAATTATAAGAAGAACTTGGTTAGTGACCTCAACCACTGACCCCAAACATTTGTGAAGTTTCAATTGAATACCTGTTGTAAAAAACAAAACATTTTCTTATACAAAAAGGGTAATAATTCTCCTATATTGCAGGTCAGAGTTATAGAACTTGGTCATTGACCTAACACTATGACCCCGAACTGTGAAGTTTCAATTGAATACTTATAGTTAAAACAGTAATATAGAGACTTTGCACATTTTCCTCAACCAGAGCATTAACCAGATACCGATATTTGGGTGAGTAGCATATCTCGCACTATTAGGTGAAAACTCTTGCTACTAATTATCTTCAGAATACCACTTTCATTATGATCTCAGTAACATTTTTTTTATAATTGACATTATAATTATAACTTATGTACTAGAATAAGAATTGCAGTTGAATTGTAAAATCCTTTTCCTGATAAAATCACGCAAAAAGTATGACCATGTATAATGTCACCTTATTCACATGAACAGCATGGGCATTCTTCTTGCTGAATAAAAAGTTTGTAGCAGAGAACATTGCAATCTTATAATCTTGCAATTATTGCAATCATCCTCGCATCTTTTTCGACAACATTTGAAACAAATAGTGGAAATGTCTGAATATTTTTAATTGGTATTAAAATGTAAAATTAATAGCAAAATAAGTAAAAACTAACCACAAATATCAGACAAAATTTAAACAAGTAATATTTCCTTTGTCCATGGACAAGTGCATAATTTTAATATTTCTACACTCCTGAAGAACACTAGTTAGGTATTTGATACAAATAAGTTTATTAAGCGAGGCTTAGAAAATCTAAATCACCAGACTTGAATGGCGGTTCAGGTTATTGCACCTAGTAAATAAACTTATCTTTATTCAACACTGGTATTGTTGTATTTACATATTTTTGTAACATATTTACCAGACTATGTGGGGAAATCCCTCGCTCCATGTCCTGGGTGTTTTGGTGGAGCCAGAATTCAGCAACAATCTATTTACAGTATAAAGAACACAACAAATTTAACTTGAATAATATAACAAGAACAGTACATTTTTTTATCTTTATGTTAAATGACTACAAGTATCAATATATCAAAACAAGATAATATCAAGGTCATTGCAAAATCAAAATTTCTGAAGAAAGACAATTGCAATCTTTTTTATATTAGAACACATTTAAACAATGATCACATCGTCTTCTTCTGAAGTATCCACTGGCATAGTACTTTGATATTCTATAATTATTACACAAGCTATAAAATACGACAACCATTATACCGATTTGCAGTCCAATGTGGCTCCTTTAATACCTGGACAAATGTTTCCGACCACCAGATTTCCGCCTCCAATTTCTCTGCATTTGGGGACACCTGCGTGTGGGATTTCTGTGGGGACAGGAGGTTGGCCTTCAGTAGACCCAGCCGTGACCTTGACCTTGTCTGTGTCCCTGACCCTGGGGAGTGCTTAGTACTGAAATTTGGAATGAGTAAATAGGTAGGTAAAAGGCAGTAAGTTTCACTCTTGTTTTGGGCTTTCAAAAAATAATTAGCTGAAACTGGCTTTCTTCTGTTCTAAAATACTTTAATTGATGTTACATGGATTAATAACTGGGCTTTTTCAGCATGAAATATTTGACAAATGTCCATTATAGTTCCATAAAAAGTGCTTCCTGGAAGAGTTTTTAAACTCTAGCTTAATTTTTATTCACTAAAAGTGCAAACACAAATGATGATGATGTGATTTTCTTGCCGTAAATGATTGAGGTGTTAGTGATTGTGCATAATAATGATGACTGAGGTGTTTATTTGGGGCTGATACTGATGCTGATGATGGTGTGGTGATGACAATGATAATGAAGGTGGTGATTTCGATGACGATGATGATGGAGATGGCAATCATGATGATGATAATGAAGGTGGTGATTACAATGATGATAGTGGTGATGATAATGATTCTGAAGATGTCATAATTACGATGACACTGCTGATGTGTGTTTGCGTGTGTTCACAGTTCGTAGTTAGAATACCTACCTAGTTGGAGTCTGCATCATTGAACTCCTGATTGACGATGGCGAGAGTGGAAACTTTGGAAGACTCTTCTTGTTTGGAGGCAGGAAATAGTGCAGGTACTTGTCCAATAGAAACGGGTACACAACATCCGCCATGTTGTTCCAGTTCACTTGTTTTGACTGCCATGATGGGCACACCAACATGTGACAGAAGTGGAACATGTAGAATTCAAATGCACCTACAGGTAAATCAAAAATAAATCATGCACTAGTGTATTTTTGTTAGAAAGCAATCACACACTGACAAAAGTTAATTAAAAATCTCTCACATTGAAAAAATCAAGTCATCAATCAATCACACAGTAAAACAGGCAAATCAGACATAACATATTCAAACAAGTAAATCTAAAATCAGTCACACACTGAAACATGCAAATCATTTATGAATCATATAGTAAACAAGAGATGTGTTTGTCAGAAACACAATGCCCCCAACTGCGCCGCTTTGAAATAAAATTTCTATTAATCATTTGACAGGTATATAAATTATCTCCCTTTAAAGCTTGTTACTTCCCTTGGATTTTGTTTTTTGACCTTTGACCTTGAAGGATGACCTTGACCTTTCAACACTCAAAATGTGCAGCTCCATGAGATACACATGTATGCCAAATATCAAGTTGCTATCTTCAATATTGCAAAAGTTATGGCAAATGTTAA
Organism: Dreissena rostriformis; assembly: GCA_007657795.1. Lineage (NCBI taxonomy): Eukaryota > Metazoa > Mollusca > Bivalvia > Myida > Dreissenidae > Dreissena > Dreissena rostriformis. The sequence goes on from VMBQ01005220.1 coordinate 26,028, forward strand.
AGTTGTCGGAAGGACGCACAGACTGACAGGCAGTTCAACTGCTATGTGCCACCCTACCGGGGGGCATACAAAGGTGAAGTGAAAATCATTAACAACTATTAAAACAAGTATATCCAAAATCAATCATACAACTAAACCCAGGGCTTTTCCCATCCACTTTGGGAAAAGGAGACTGGTCAAATTGGGATTTTTTTAATCGATAAAATGGCAAATTTGGGAATTTTTTATCAACAAAATGGACCAAATTGGGATTTTTTTAAGAACAAAATATAATTCAAATTATGATAACAAAATTATATAAATTATAGTTATATACTTTGTAATATGTTTATGAAATAAAATAGGGATATAATAGNCCCCAAAAAAAAAACTAGAGCTATCACCATAGGATGACATATTACCCCTTTTTCCACATTTTTGTTAACCTAAACGCAGTGTTTTTCCACATTTTTGAAACCTCAACGCAAAGTGTGACGGAATATAAGACGGATGGACAGTGCGATCACTATATGCCCACCTTTGGGGTTTTTTTTGTGTTTTTTTTTAATCTGGAAGAAAAGAAGAATTTTGGTTTGGGATCGGGTCCGTTTGCTTTGGGATCTGATCCGTTTTACAAACTTTTCTAAGAAGCAGGAAAAGCCCTGAAATCAGAAATCAATCACAAAATGGAAAATGTTCAGCATAAAGCAATAGCAAAATTAAACCAGACTACATCCTTACATAATTATAAATTGTATTTACAGGGATTTCAATTGAAGCAGATTTCTGCTTTTTGATGCAAGCATTTGGAAATTTTAACGCTTCTTACTCTTCCAAATTATCTGCCTTCCATCTTGTTGATGCAAATGTCGCCATATAACTAAAAATTACATGTATTTTGTATTGTTGTTTTTTTGTAAAGTAATGTACACAGTCAAAATGGGTAGCATTTGAACGCATGCTTAACATAACTATTGTAAACAACGCAATTAGCTGTACATGACATTACCCAGTGTAAGTGCAGGTTTGGAGTAGCCCTGATACTGTAATTTGTTGACATAAAACATAGGCAAACTCCCATCTTCAATCATATGACGAGTAGGGCCCTGAAAAAGGCATGCAGCTCTGGTGAAAATTACATTTTTCAATTTAAAGGGGCAACAACATTTCTACTGACATTTAATATTTGTATTGTATATGTTTCTCTTTTTTATAATATAGAAGGTTAGATTGACGTATTCTTGGTTTCAAATGATTAAATACTACAGATGATAGATATGAACGAAGTATATACAATATGTACAACAGAATATATACTACAGATGCCTGTTATGACAAAGTAGAAACACTATGTGTCTGTTGATCAATCATACAGGGCTGACCTTCAACTCTCTTTCTCTTTGATTTTTACAAATATGATTTTTTGATTTTTCAGTTGTATAATGACTGTGAACAAAATAAATGTACAGTCATTTTAAAATCTCACAATGAATGACATAGTTATGGCTCATTTATGGCCATTTTTGACTTTTGAACTCCAAGTGTGACCTTGACCTTGGAGATATCGACGTAATTCTTTCGCATGACACACCGTCCAATGATTGTGAACAAATGTACTGAGTAATTTTAAAATCTCACAATGAATGACATAGTTATTGCCCGGACAAGCTGATTTATGGCCATTTTTTACCTATGAAAAGAAAGTGTGACCTTGATGTTGCAGATATTGACGTAATTCTTTTGCACGACACACAGTTCAATGATGGTGAACAAATAAGCCAAATGATTTGAAAATTTTACAATGAACGACATGAATGACAAGCTCATTTATGGCCAATTTTGACCTTTGAACTCAAAGTGTGACCTTGAGCTTGGAGATATCGACGTAATTCTTTTGAGTGACACACCGTCCAATGATTGTGAACAAATGTGCCAAATAATTTATAAATCTCATAATGAACGACATAGTTATGGCCCGGACAAACTTGTTTATGGTCATTTTTGACCTTTGACCTCAAAGTGTGACCTTGGGAGATATTGACGTAATTCTTTTGTGCGACACACCTTCCCATGATTGTGAACAAATGTGCCAAATGATTTTAAAATCTCACAATGAACGACATAGTTATGGCCCGGACAAGCTCATTTATGGTCATTTTTGACCTTTGAACTCAAAGTGTGACCTTGGAGATATTGACGTAAAATCTCACAATGAACGACATAGTTATTGCCCGGACAAGCTCATTTTTGACCTTTGAACGCAAAGTGTGACCTTGACCTTGGAGATGTCGACGTTATTCTTTCTCGCGACACACCGTCCAATGATTGTGAACAAATATTCCAAATGATTTTAAAATCTCACAATGAACGACAGAGTAATGGCACGGACAAGCATTTGACCTTTGAACTCAAAGTGTGACCTTGACCATGGAGATATGGTGGTAATTCTTTCGCGCGACACACCGTCCAATGATGGTGAACAAATGTACCATATGATTTTAAAATCTAACGATATATGACATAGTTATGGTGCGGACAAACTTTCAGTTTAAAACGCACTTAGTGACCCCGTGACCTAATTTTTGACCTGGCATGACCCATATTCAAACTTGACCTAGACATCATCTAGAAACAACTTCTGACCAAGTTTGGTGAAGATTGGACAAACTTTCGGGACAGACCGACCGACCGACAGACAAAGTGACTCCTATATAGCCCCCATTACCAATGGTATAATGGGGGTATAAATATAAGTTAGACAAAGAAACATATGGAAGCTCAGAAATGTGATCCGTCATGTCAGTGTTGAGTTATGTTTTTTTAAATCTAAGGTAAGCCTTGCTTTACAATAAAAAGCAATTTTGCAAATCATAATAATTTTACTGATTGCAATGTGTTTTGTATAATTTAACAGGTAAGATGTCCATAAGAAGCGATTTATGCAAAGCGGGTTATTCAAACAATTATAAGCTCACCGGTAAACATGCGAATGGAAACTCGTATGTCAGAAAAGCGTCCGTCTGGAGTTTGTAAACTAAATTCAGCAGTGGTCCCTCTGGTCCAAGAAACTTTGTGACCACATCAAACTCAACTCCATGACTTTTGGAGATGGTGTCTAAGGGCCAACCAGGCTCTGGCCCACAACCAAAGATGTTCTCAAGGATATAGGGTAGCAGGGAACTCAGATCCTGCAATAAATGCATTAACATTGCAATACACGTCAATAAACGCTTTGGGGTTCTGTATCTGATTCTGATGCAGAATTCGTAAGATTCTGTAAGCTGCCTAACAGTTTTTTTTTTACCAGGATGGGAATATACATGTAACTCAAACCCATAACTCGTTACTATAGACGATTCCACAATCAATAAACAATAAATTGATCGCCGCCATTTTGTTGTCACGTGACCGTCCGCCATTACGGAAGTGAAAACCTCTGCGAGTCTGCGACCATCGATAAGCACGGAATTCATTTAACAAGCCAGAATTTGAGAAAGCATTAAAATCAATCACAATGTCATCGAATTCAAGTTTGTTTGGTAAGTAGATTTTTATATATACAGTTTAGAACACAGTTTATGAATCTACCTGTTATAACTGCTATGGACCGTATTTAGATCACTGGATTGTAAGTCTTTCAAATAATTGTAAACATCCGGAAAGGTGAAATGCAAATGGTGGAGGTAAAATAAGAGCCATTGTTGAATCGATTTGTGTTGAACATATGATGTTTAGCACACATTATTTGTTGACTATTGCTTTATTTTAATTATTCACACATAAACTGCATTTCAACTGCCTAAAATATAGCTACATTTGTACACTATCAACTATTGTCTATAATAAAATATGCTTTGTCAGATGGTGTTTACTTTTAATAATAATACTTAATAGAAACACTCACCACGCTTAAGTCTTAAGAATTATTATTAATCCGTGGATTGAGGTGATTGGATGGGCTACAAGAACTTTTATGGTATTGTACATTATCAAGACCTATCAGATTATATTCATTAACTTGATTTCCAAACAAATACAAAAAAGATAAACAAAACATTATTGTTAAGCTGCTTTTGTTTTGGTCCAAATCTCAAAACAAATTATTACAATTTCATTTGCAGTTCTTCCACCTGATGATATGGAATGGGAGAAGAACAACAGTTGAGTATGGCCAAAACTGACATATGAGGACCTTGTGGACTACTTGATCCATGCCAAGGCCTATGATGGGAAGGAGATGAAGTCGTTCAGGGCGCTGTATGGATACAACTATGTGCAGAATGGATGGATGGGCGATATCTGGTCCATAGAATGCAACGACATAACATACATTAAAGCTTCGGTATCTCCAAGTCAGCCAGGTGTGGGTCGGAAGGACTATAACGCATGGATAGCCGTTTCCAAAAATGTGTCTGTGGAGACCGGTCATTGCAGCTGTCCAGCCGAGAATGCTAGGTCATGTAGCCACATATCTGCCATTATTTATGCCATTACCCTAGCGTGGTCCCATGGTGTAGATGGCGAAACCTGTACTGACAAGCAGCGTACATGGGGGAAAGGAGCAGCTCAAGTCCTTTGTCATGACAGGTTGGCAGACATGACATTTGACAGACCGAGTCAGTTCGAGTTGCAGATGACTGCGGATTGTATTGGACCAAAGACCAGTGACCTTCCTCGAACAGAACAATTTCTTGATCACAAGCAATTGAAGGAATTTGTTGATAGCTCTAGCGTTCATGGTCTCTGGCAGTGCAGTGGAACATTACTCTACAGTGTTCTCCATGCCCCTGAAATTCCTAATGAAGCTGAAGAGGTTACCCCGCATGGTGAACACACCATCAACAGTGTGTGCCCAGTGTTGCTACCTCTGTCATGTCTCAAATGCCAGACTTTTAATGAAACGTACGTGCAGCTGACCGACTCATCTAGGTTAGAGAAGGCGACAAGACAACAGAACAACAGTACCTGGACAGACAGCCGCAAGTTACGGATCACTAGCAGTCGAGTGAGTGATCTGCCCAAAACAAATAGAGCAAACCCTGATAAATTTATCAACAACCACATCTACTCTAGGTTTAAGGGGTGCGCAGCTACTCGCCATGGGCAAAAGTGTGAACCTGTTGCACGAGCTTGGTATGAGCCTTTTAGTGGAAAGACTGTGTCTCCTTCAGGGATTGTTGTCTGCGATGAAGCCCTGATGGGATTTTACATCCTCACACCATTGTCGAAATCAAGTGTCCTGTTCGGCCCTTAAATGACTTGATTTCATCAGGGAAGTATGACGTGATGCTTGTGGATGGAAAGCCAATGCTGAACCCTAAAGGCAAGAATGGTTATTTTTGTCAAGTGCAGTGTGCCATGTACTGTACAAAAGCTGATCTGTGCAAGTTTGTTGTATGGACGGCTGACAAGCAATGTGTGATTGATGTAGCGTACGACCAAGTTTACATGGATCAGGTTCTTCCTCGGATAAGGGAGTTTTACTTCCATCATCTGCTCGTTCGCTTGACAGATGAATTCTCATCAAAACGTTTGAAACTGTCATCAGAGTATAGGTCTGTGTGTGGACAAAAAAAGTGATAAGACTTGTGTTAAATAACACCAATACTTTTTTCTCATTTGCCAATAGCAGTATTGTGAAAATTGCTGTATTTTGCAATAATTGTTTAACAGTAAGCAGTGAAAAATGAATTAATTTTCATTATTTAGATTATACTGAATTGCAAAATGTAAATGAGCAATGTTGTATATTTGCTTATAACTTTGATTCTGAACTTCAATTGTTTTATTGTTATTGTATTAATTCGCATTAAATTTTGTAAGTCTTATAAACATTGTTTTTTGTGTAATATTTTTTATCTTTAAATTTTAATATCCCAGAGATTGACCGAATCATTAGGGGGCTGTTTCATCAAAGATCGTACGTCAATCTTAATTTACGACTGAAATTTAAAAACTGAAATTATACAAGCTGTTGATAAATAGCTCCGCAAGATATAGGCCATGGGTAAGACAATGATGAAATAAATGATATTACTGGAAATTAGCAAAAATATGCTTCAGTCTTTTAAAATAAAGTTTCTTTGAAATTCATATCGTATTCTAAATTTGTCGTACGATGTTTGATGAAACGCCCCCAGGACTTAATTCACAAGCCTCACAAAGAAAAAAAAGAACGAAAACAATAAATTCAAGTTCATTTTTCATATTTTATGTCGACCACACAGATTAAACAAAAGAAACAATCATACATAAATAGTGCATCACTTCAGTGCATACAAGAGCAATAAGATTAAATTCAAGTAAATGTGCTGCATTCAACATCAAATATGTGATCAGTTTATGGCATCTAATGTCACATAGATAACTGTTCAGTCAATGATAATCTCTTTGATCAATGGCCCTTTCATGTTACAAAGAGCCGCAACAACACGTACAGTTTTATCTGCATTTCTCAGCGATTTAATATTAAATTTTGTAGACAAAAGTCTGTAGGACTTCATCCGCATAATGGCTCTTTCTATGTGTATTCGTTGGGCAGCTATCTGTCTGGAGTTGACTGTTTCTTCCTCTGAAAGCTGTGATCTACCCTTCATGAATGCAGGAATGTTCAATTTTACACGTCGACTACACATGTCCTCACCAATTGTAAATCCACGATCTGCCATTACCTGGTCACCGGGAAGTAAATAGTCCAGAAATCCACACTTCTTTGTTATGTAATTGTCACTTGCTCTCCCCCCATACAATGGGGAAACATACATGACGAAACCATTTNGTTGTATTAGAAAATATTCAACAGAAATAAATCGAGATGGAAACTTTATGAACTGGTGTTTGCTTATGTGTGTCTTCAATGAACAATATTATTAACTACGTCACACATATATAAATAGTGCATCACTTCAGTGCATACAAGAGCAATAAGATTACATTCAAGTTAATGTGCTGCATTTAAATATGTGATCAGTTTATGGTATATAATGTCACATAGATAACTGTTCAGTCAATGATAATATCTTTGATCAATGGCCCTTTCATGTTACAAAGAGCCGCAACAACACGTACAGTTTTATCTGCATTTCAAAAGTCTGTAGGACTTCATCCGCATAATGGCTCTTTTTACGTGGATTCGTTGGGCAGCTATCCGTCTGGAGTCGACTGTTTCTGCCTCTGAAAGTTGTGATCTACCCTTCATGAATGGAGGAATGTTCAATTTTACACGTCGACTACACACGCCCTCACCAATTGTAAATCCACGATCTGTCATGACCTCGTCACCGGGAAGTAAATTGTCCAGAATTGCGATTACAAACTTTGCAGTGTTGTGGCTTTTGTTGGTACTCCATGTTTGTGCTCTTATTTTCAATGAGAATGGCCGCTGTATATATATATATATTTATATA
>VMBQ01005220.1:33464-70233 GCA_007657795.1 Dreissena rostriformis
ATATAAATGCAGTGTTTTAGTTAGTAGAAAAAGATTCTGCGGTTAGATTTGACAATCAGTAATAGCGGTATATATATATATTTCAGAGCAATCAATTATGCACGTTGTCTTGGGAAGAGATGTAACAAATGTCTTCGGTAATGTTCTTTGTATTGTTTCACAAGGTAGCAAAACAATTTACTTCGATAATTGTTCCGACATAATGTCAATCCATGAATGGTACACTTTACTTATTAACTGATGGGATACTCTGAAGCGTCTACCAATGTCTTCAAATGTCCGTGCCAATCTTAGTCGCAGCAAGACTGACAATATCTGGTTAGCCACACTCATTTTAAAGGACAGCTCTTGGCAAAACTTACTCAATGTTGCCATCCGTGTCAGGAAAGTTGCCAAACTCAATCCAGCGTAAAACTGGTAATCAGAATGAGTTTTAATATATTCCGCACCCAATTATGGAGAGTTATGTTGTGTAGAGGCGTTCCGAGTTTTTGCGCTGTACCTATAGCTGTGGTCAAGTGACACAATATCTATAGTCTGTGTGCTGCAATCAACCAACTTAGGTTTGCTGACATTTTTGCACATATCAGGATATTTTTGACAGCACACAGATACACACTGTTCATTGTCAATGCATTGTTCATTCAGACTGAAATCTAGTATTTTAGTAGCCACCATTTTACCAGGTAAGGTATTTTCATCTGTCAAGGCTGGCTTAAGAGGTGTTTCTGAATGAATGTCCAGTACCGGCTGTTGTTCCTTGGGGCAGACATTTTCGCTCTCTTCTAATGGACGTCGTATCAAGGGTGTTCGACCAGGGGTCTTGGGGGTAATTGTCTGATATACCATCAAAAGAACAGAAACCGGGTTCTGCATAGTGGGGCGGCCATCGATAAAGTGCTTGGAACAGACCTGAAATACTATGAAATAATATTAATTACTATTTTATTGTTCATACATCTTAACATTTTGTAAATATGGAAAAAAAATGACTTAAGTTTTCACATGAAAAAAGTATACCCATATTGCATTGTAGCTATTATATTGTATTATAACTTTAGGTTACAACTTATATATGTAGACGTTCATGCATGTACATTTATATCACCTGTATGTGAAAAAGATTATAATTTATATAAGAGATTCAGTCTTCAGTAGATCAATATTTGTAGAGCATCAACATGTTGGACTTATAATTTAATAAAGAGTCATTAAACGATTAATTAACAGCTTATGGTGTGGTGGAGACCGGGTTGACTAGCCCGTTCTGACCCAGAATGCAGTACGGTGGCTGCCGGGAAGAAGTCTACAGTTCCGGTCCCAGTTTTCCCTGTGTTAAATCGTCTCGACGATCTCCTCGGAAAGCTGTGACAATCCTGAGTGATTACCATTGTAGCGACCAAGTGTGAGTGCGAACCCTATTGTATTGCTCATAGTACAACACATGGCGCTGAGAGCTTAAAATCTATTCGTATTTTCCATTTCTAATTGGCCATCGTTTGCAAATTATTTGTCAGCCATCTTGAATGTTTATTTTTAAAATCCCTGTGTGTCCGTTATTTTAAGTAATTAGTCAGTAACTTTAGGTCATAAAGTCCTCATTTACAGTAATATTACACTAGTATTAAGCCTTTTCAGGAACTCAGGCTTTATACTGTTTGTAAGTGTATCGCCGTATTCGGAAAACGTTCGGCAACGATTGGTTATCTACGTCAAAGTCCGGAAATATTACTAAAAACACCAAATAAATGAGCGTGGTTTTATTTAAGAACTATTAATACGAAATAAATGTTTTTTTATTTATTTTAGAACTAAATGCGTTCATCTCCTTAAGATGTATTTAGTATTAAGGGGCGTAACGGCAGTTTATTTAACCGATGATATATTTATAGCAACACCGATTCGCTATTATCACAACCCAATATTTTTGTTATCAGAATCAAAATATTACAGAGTTGGTTCATAAAACATAGGTCAGTGGTTCGATCCCAGGTTCGGCTACCTTTTTTTTTACTTTTTTTTTTTCTTAAATTTAATTCTTGTTTTATACTGGAGCTCTTTAGATCTATTGTTTACATTTATCAATTCAAAGCATGTATCAATAACTTCAAAACATGTCTGTAAGTTATTGATGATTAAGGTCGAGTTTGATACTGTATTGTCTTATGTTTGTGATTTAATATTGTATTATTATTGTTGTTTTTTGGTAAGCTGTTGAGATCCCGGTTAAGATTATAAACAATGTCTAAGGTTTATGCAAATTTCTAGCAATCTATGTACCGGTACTTGGGTTTAGCCAAATTGCTATATTTTATGAAATTTGAAATAGACGGTAGGGATAGTTAAACAACAAAATCTCTGCTAAAAATGCGGTGACCCCCTTTTTTTATTTTTGTTTTATGATAAGAATACGAAGATGAAAGTATTTGAGCAGTTTCGCAGAAAGTTATTAGATAGAACTTTTTTTAATTTCATTTTTGTGGTTAAAATTGTAAAAAAATTGACGTTTTTTTGGGTGACATAAAAATTATAAAAATTAAATTTCTTAAAATTTAACTTGTGTTCTCCATTTTTTTGGTAGTTTGTGATTTAATTAAATGGTATATGATGTATCTTAGCTTATATAATATCTACATGTTGCCGATTTCATAGGTTATTAATCATTTTTATGCAATTAGAGATTTTTCAGTTTTAATGAAAAAGTACAGTTTATATAATGGTGAATAAAATCAAAACAAGGCCGGTGACCCTATTTTTTTATTTCATTTTTCATTTAGTATTTGTATGTTGTACTTGAATATAAATTTTGAACAAAATCTATTAGATGGAAAAAAATCAGCAAAACTGCAGCGACACCCCTTAATTTAAAATATTAATTATTTTTCGTTCGAAAAAAATATTTTCGTTCGACGTCACGGCTATTTACATTCTGTTGCTAAATGAAAGTGCGAAAAAAGAACAGGCCGTTTGCAAACACGCAAATGACTGTGATACCGATTACCAACGTTGTTCTGCTGTTGAATTAATGCAGTTTATTGCAAGTTTTTACACTTTTTCTTCACATAAACAAATAATACTCTTTTCAACTGTTGCTCATGGATTACGACGTTTTATAATGGTATAATATTTAAGAATTTCGTTGACAAATTGACAAATTGACTTGCAGTTTGTATACTTTTTATTAAGGTGTTGGGCATCTCTCAGATTTCGATGTGGAAGCTTTGCCTTGAGCAGTTTCCTGAGGCAATTTTCATCTTGTAAAGTTTGAGTCAGAGCCAGCCTAAGTAACCTTTGACCTTCAGGAACAACGGATCAAAGTAAGACAAACTTAGTTTTGGACTTTTTCAATGCGCATAGCATTTAAAACTCATTTACAAGAAGGTTATATTGCTCAGAGTTTCAACGTTTTATCACATTACATCATGCAACACATATTTTCATGTTTGATAATTTGAGGTCAAGGAGTCGTCAATTTGTGAAGTGCTTGTTGGCCTTAAGTTTTTTTCTCATAACAAACAATCGTATAAAGCGTCAGTTTGAAACTTAAAAGGGATAATTGAATTCATGAAAAAAAGGATTGTGTGAATTTTCTTTTTTATTTCAGTTTGATGCACAGTAATGCCGGATATAACTCAGATTCATGTCATGGATTTGAAAACGGGTTCGAAGTTCTCCACATATGTGAAGCCATCAGTGCTGAATTCTGCTGAAGCCCAGAAAGTAGCTGGCATCTATGTTTATGCTTATGGCAACATGTCTGTAAATGGTGGCAATGAGGATAGTGTCTCCATTACAACATATCTTTTTTCTATGTAAGATTGGACATACCTTGACATTTTGTGGTGAATTGCGGCTATATGCTTTGGTTACCTTTGGACTTTTGGTGACCTAAACATTGTATCATTAATGTATTATTACATAAATATTAAGCCAAATTTAGCTTAGTTTCATCAAATATCAGTGTTTATAACTATCGCTTTTCAAAAGCAACAACACAACCCCAAAATAGATGTGATATACAACTGTATACTGAAATCCGTTTCATGATAATGAATGGAGGGTAGGCTCACTCAACGTGTAATTTCTTGAGATAGAAACGGTAAAACTTCCTGAAATTCATTTAGTATGTAGAAAATATGTTGGGTTAAATATATATGTACAATATATGCATTTCATCTATGTACAGTGACATAAAACGTAATTAAAGTGTCTTGTCACTGAACGATTTTTTGTCTTTTTTTTGCCATTTTATCCAGATGAATGCACATAATTTTGGAGATCAAAGGCACAATTTGCTTTCTTTGACACTTTTTTCATGCTGTATCTTCTAGCACAATCCAGTTGAGTACGTTTATTAAGTTAATTGTAAAAAAATATGTATATTCCATTTACAAAAACTATACATTTTGGATAAAGGGTAAATCCATAGAAAAGGCCAAACCGAGTTAAAGGATAGGTGTTTTCAACCAAGTATAAAAAGTGAACCGGCTGGTAAAAAGTTTTAAAATTTTGCAATTAGTTGTGATATACAATTTACAATGTGGAAATAATAATAAATTGAGTTTCTGGAAAAGTACCCATTAGGGTCCCACAACCTTAAGTAAGATATTTTTCTTCTTAGTTAATTCCACTAAAACTGCTGTAGGTACTTCTGCACTTTGTCCGCTGGTCACTTGCTGTATTTTATTCACTCGGTGAATTTTGTTTCACTTGGTGAATTTTGTTTCACTTGGTGATATTTTTTTTGTCACCTGGTGATATTTTGCTTCACTGCGTGATTTTGTTCACTCGGTGAATTTTATTTTACTTGGTGAATTTTGTTTCACTCGGTGATTTTGGCATCACTGTGTGATATTTTCACTTGGTTATATATTTACTCGGTGATATTAAGGTGATATTTTCACTTGGTGATAGTTTCTTGTCACCTGGTGATATTTTATTTCACTGTGTGATTTTGTTCACTCGGTGAATTTTATTTCACTTGGTGAATTTTGTTTCACTCGGTGATATTGGCATCACTGCGTGATATTTTCACTCGTAGATATTCAGGTGATATTTTTACTTGGTGATAGTTTCTTGTCACCTGGTGATATTTTATTTCACTGTGTGATTTTGTTTACTTGGTGAATTTTGTTTTACTTGGTGAATTTGATTTCACTCGGTGATTTTGGCATCACTGCGCGATATTTTCATTCGGTGATATTCAAGTGATATCTTCACTTGGTGATAGTTTCGTGTCACCTGGTGACATTTTTTTTTCATTTAGTGATTGTTTTCACTTAATGACATTTCTTTTAGAATTTCCTCATAACTACAGTTTATTTTTTTGTGTTTATTCTGGATTGCTACTTCGGCATTGAAAAAAGTGTAAATAGCAAATAAAGTACACATTTTGAGTTTGTTTTTGTCTAAACCGGATTGCTACTTCGGCATTTACCGAGTGTAGGAATACAATAAATTAAAAAGTACACATTTTGAGTTTGTTTTTGTCTATTCCGGATTGTTATTTCGGCATTGCCCAAGTGTAGGGATAAAATAAATTAAAAGGTACACATTCGTGGACCATGATTGCTGAGTTTGTTTTTGTCCCTGACAATGGCCACCTATAGTCCTACGTTTGATATAGACATGGCCTCGGGGGAGGAGTTGCAACGCTTGCCAGGTGTTGGCCCAAAGGTTGCAAGTTGGGGGCAGTCGTACCCGGGGTACCCCATGCCGATGTATCCGGGAATGCACACTGGTCGTTTGCAGCCAGGTCATCCTTACCCTTATGCTTGGATGGGAGGGCCAGAGGGTTATATGTACCCACCCATGCCGCCAATGCCGCAGGGGTATGGGGCTACGCCACAGGTGGTGCCAGAAAGGGCACAACGGAATAATACGCCCTTGAGGCATGAGGCTAGAGATATTGCTCCGGCAATGGGGGGCAATATGGGGGAGCAGGAGTGGGGCAACAAAGGGCGAGGCTCCAATCGTTGCCAAAATCATTATCATACGGTGGCAAAGGGAGCTGGCATGATTTTCTGACAAAGTTCGGGAAGTTTGCCTCCATCTTTGAATGGACTGAGGAGGATAAGAGAGATTATCTCTGTTTGTGTTTGACGGATAGAGCCAGCGTGTTCTACGCACTAACTACGGATAGGCATGTAGAGATGACCTATGGGGAAGTGGTGGAAAAGCTGGAAAAGCGGTTTGGTTACCCTACATTGCCAGAGACAGCAATGGTAACGTTTTATAGTTCTGGCCAAGGGGAGTAAGAGTCTTTAAATGACTGGGCAGACCGTGTATTGACTATTGCTGGCAATGCTTTTCTGGATTTGCCAGATGAGTTCAAAGCCCAGCAAGCAATTTAGCGGTTCTGCTTTGGGGCAATGGAATAAGCAGCGGGAGAGCAGGTGGTTATTCAACGGCCGCAGTATATAGAGCAGGGTATAGACAAGCTGAAGTGGGCCATTCATACACGAGGTTTGATGTATGGGCCAAGAGCCGTACGCAAGGTCGGCCACACGGTAGAGGAGGAGGTCAGGGAAGATAGCCCTTGTGAAAAGTGTGAGGCATTGGAGGCTAGGGTTGAGAGGCTGGAGGAAAAAATAGATGAGATTATGGGGGAGCTTGATGAGCTTCTAACAAGGCAGAACAAGACCATGGTCTCATCTCCAGGCAAGCTGTGTGTTGGCTGCAAGAAAACCCTTCAGTTGGGAGATGAAAGTCTCAGGCCATATGACTAGATACAGTGGTCAGTCAGCACTGATAGTGTTTGTAGTGAGGAGATTATGCCTGGCGGAGGGAGATGTCAAACCACTTCCATATATGTTGGTGTCGAGGACACGAGATTGGTTATGAATGCGACATAATTTGATTTAAACTACTAGGGGTCAGTTTAGGCGGCCCAAAACTGACCCTTAAAATGAAGGGCCAAAAATTGTTAGCGACAAAAGTAGAGCGCCTGGCGGTGCAGTCAAAGGTTAAGGGACCTGTTGACAGGGCCGGTAAGGCAAGTGAGATGGCCCTCATAGGTCGCTTCAGATTATTGGAGCAACTGGCCTATGATTATGATTTCTGTTTTACACAGAAGTGGCTGATGCATGGAACTGAGCCACCTCATAGTGAGCGCGACTTGGTGGTTCAGTGCGCATGCACGGAGTTGTTAGCCGTGCTTAGGCATTGTTTCAGCAGTGGAACAGCCGCCGACGGCCAGACGAAGTACAAAGCACGTCCAAAGCACATCCAAACCAACATTGACCAAAAATTACCACTAACGACCACGTCCTCCAGATTTTCAAAACCTTTTGTACGTGATTAAGCCGTAATGCGCTGTCTGACCGTGCCTTTAAAAATAGCTGTCAGTAAAAAAAAAACAGCTGGAAATTGCAGCTACAATTCAAAACTCGTTCTAATTTTCGACGGCCCGGGCTCAATCCCATTTCCGGAAGAATGTGAATTTGGTTTGTGGTTACCATACTGGAAGGTGGGGTTTAAGCGCGTGTAACAACCACTGCGCTACTCGGACATTCTCCTTTTAGGTTTTAAAACTTCCTAAGGAAGCTCCTCTGTGCGGGATTTAGAGACGCTGTCAGCTGTGTGTGAGACTGCGACGTCGAAATGTAGATGCTTCGGTTGTGCGGCTTGTGCATGGTGATTTGTAAACGTACTGCATGAAATGATGGAGGCGATGCTGTTTAAAATTTGAGTGCTTGATGAAATACTTGAACATTAAAGTCTGTGTTTGGACAGCATATATTTTGCTATAATTTATTTTGCTTTTTATGTTCTTGCGACCACTGTTCTGCGTTATATCATTTGAACAGCATCATTAAAGGGACTGTAAACCACGAATGACGAAAAAAGAAAAGTTCTAAAATACCGTATTTTTTTTACAATTATTAGTTTATATTGATTAAAATATCACGACTGGTATATTACATTATTTGAAAAAAGTTCATATTTTCAGTATATTCGGTAATAAAATTTCTCGATGTGAAATCGAAAGTACATCGCGAAAATAGGTGACATAACGATATACACACTATAAATATATTTATATATAAAATATATACAATTCACTACGCATGCACAATTTGCATTCCTGGGTGTACCACGTGACGATGATGATCAATCTACTTGCGTTATTTATAGTTAACTGGTAGTTACCTGGTATACATACCCAGTAAAAATAAATAAATAAAAAAATAAAGTAAAAATAAAAAANAAAAAAAAAAAAAAAAAAGTAAAAATAAAAAACAACCCTTTTCAAGTAATGTTATATACCAGTCGAGATTATTAAATTGATATAAACTAATAATTGTAAAAAAAATATGTATTTTAGAACTTTTCTTTTTTCGTCATTCGTTGTTTACAGTCCCTTTAATCCCTCAGCTTCTGCACCATATGTTTCCCGACCGAGTGGTTGGTTTAAGTTTATAGAAATTATTGATTTTTTTTTCTATTGTTTGATAGTAATATGTTGTTTATTTGTCAGTAAAAAACAAATAGCTGGAAATTGCAGTTACAATTCAAAATTCGTTCCAACTTTCATCGACCCGGGCTCAATCCCATTCCCGGAAGCATGTTGATTTGGTTTGTGGTCACCATAGCGCACAGGTGGGATTTTAGCGGGTGTACCAACCACTGCGGTAACCGAACAGTCTCCTTTTAGGTTTTAAAACTTCCTTAGGAAGCTGCTTTGTGCTAGATTCAGAGACGCTGCCAGCTGTATGTGAGACTGCGATGTCGAAATGTAGATGCTTGGGTTGTGCAAGGTGTTTGGAGACCTGTTGGATGAAAAGGTCGAATAATTACTGTATGCAATATAAGTGCCTAATTAAATACGTTTTCCTGTGTTTTGAGATATATGTTGCTTTAATTGATGGTGCTTTGTACGTTCTTGTGACCACTGGTCTGCATTATATAAATGGGACAGCATCCTGGATTCCCGCAGCTTCTGCATCATATATTCCTGGCCGAATGGTTGGTAAGTTTTATTGTTATACATGCACAAATACACATATATAAATTATCGTTTTTTAATAATACTAATTTGTCTTAAGTTTTAAAACACCATTTTTGACATCTTTGTCTGCCTCTCTAACAACTGACGATATTCGTTTCCCTTTACATCCCGGCACAGCTTCACACCCCATCTAATAAAAAAAAAATGGAAATGTAAATTTGTTTTACTCATTGACTTTGAGAGTAGTTATTGATATTATATGTTAATATTGTTTTATCTTTGAAGGATATAGATCTAAATTAAAATACATTGTTTAATAATTAACTGTATATGTTTTATTACTAAATCATTTGTGCAATGGCTGTTTATTGCGTGTTTTCTTAGCGCTTCTTTATTTCATTTTCGGGGTGACAACCAGTGGAAACAAATGTTCCTCGTTATTAAAGATATGGCGACAAAACAAATGTTTATATACACTTGTGATTTCAGACACTTTAAAGTTGAATGGCATGGTATGCTGTTACAAAGCATCTTTAAAAGTATATAAGTATTTATTTTTGAAAATGAAAATGCATTTTGTATTATATTCTCATTTTTGCCTAACTTTTATTAAGAATGACACAATGAAGGAAATTAGTTTGTATTTTTTAAATAATAGTTATGAATTTTTATGTAGTCTAAGACAAGATATATTGTGAATACTTGTCCCTCATTTCTTCTTTTGTATTTTTCTTTTTTGTATATTAAAAAAAAATGTTTTTTGTTCCAATAAATATTACGTGTACATTAATTTTCAGAAAAAAAAAATGAATCGCTTAAGTTTGTTAACATTTTAATAACATAAGTGACATTCTACACCTTAAAATAGTTCTCATAGTGTGCGGGACGAACAAACATTGAACGCGACAATTGTGCATGATTTTTTTCAAATGTGGGCGGATTTAAAAATTGTTATCAGAAGGGGGTATATTGTTTGTTGGAAATGGGCGGGGTTTAGAATTGTTCTCGGATGGGGGTCATATTGGGTCATCGTCTCCATTGTAATTGGGCACTAGTGATATAATAAATTGTGGTCGGTGTCTTTCTAGCGTATGTTATTCCCTGTCGTCGTTTCTTAGAAGTAAACTTCAAGCGACTTCTCCTTCTACACCCCTTGACAGATTTAACAAAACTTCATAGAAATGATCCTTGGGTAAACCTCTGTAAAACTATTAAAACCCCTCTGCCTCGCTGTTTATTTAGGCCACCAGAACTAAAACTATGTCTTTATGCTTAATATTTTGTATGTAGCATAGTATTTATCATCTGCACAGTTTGTTCCCCAAGTCATTTTCTATGGTCAAAACTTGCTATACCCCGTTGGTAGCATACTTTGTTTAGACTTTAAGAGCAATGCAACATTAAAAAAACTAAAACTAATAGGCCAAGATCGTCTATATGTTGATAGTTTCCATCAAATCACGTCATACAATGGAATGGCATAAGTTTAATAAACACTATTTTCAATTGTTTAATTATATAAATCAACATTCAAAAATACTCTGGTGAGCAATAATCTGGTCCCTTTGGTGTTGGTTGTTTTGTTGTAGAATTCATTTTATTATGTAAAGGGTTCGAAATGAGCCGTGTCATGCGAAAATGGGTCGCATTCCTCTTGCGGCCATCGTAGTCGCACAGTCCAGTCTGGAGAAACGCTGACCGCTATAAGGTCATGCAAGACTTCGTGGTCTCATTAGCGGACAGTTTACTGAGCAGACTGCTTGATTGCGCAGGCTGGTTTGCAGCTACGCTGGACACATATGGCGTAAGACTCACTTTTGCATGACATGCGTCAAATCACATTGAATCCATGAAAACATATTGAGAAATTATCAATGACACGACAAGTTTAAGAATTTATATATGTTTTATTTGTATTTATTCGTGTTTAAAGGGTAATATAGAGGCAGCAAAACAAATCAATTCAGTGGATAAATAACAACAATTTCAACATGAAACATATTTCTTGAAAAAACGTGTGCAGCAAACGTTATGTCGTTCGATTAGTGTAGAATGTTTGAGGTAATTTCCTGCTCAAGTAAGTAACTAGCACTTCAAAACCATAACTATCAAGACAGTTTACAAAAGAGAATAGGTCCGCAGATAATGAAGCTTATAATAATAATCACTTTATTTTCTGTGTGAAGCTTATTCAGACAACACATTAATAACAAAGCATTATGTACATATAAGCAATGGCACTCTTGTTTTAAATGAGGCCTTCAAACAACAGTATTAAATAGTAAATGTTAACGTATAATACAAAACAGTTAATGTATCTAACATCAAAACAATATTTGATTTCCACAAAATCTATCTTTTATATCTACGCGTGAGTATTATTATTTTACTAAAAAAGCAAAGAAAATGTATTTAATATATACATATCTACTATGAAAAATCTCTATAAAAATAATAAACTTAATTTTCAACTTATTAATTTTGTTCATAATATTAATAAAAATACTTTCAGATATGAACATTTAGTTAAATAAATGGTTAACTTTTTATGTGAAAACTAATCAGACTTATCAAGGAAACGATAGTTAATCAACAGTTAACAATAAAATGCAATGTATGAAAACAAACAATTTATATGCGTTCAATGATGATACTTCTAGATCATACGTTACAGATACTGCCTATGACGAACATATCGTCAAATCAGTGTTTATGTGCTATTATTGTTTTAATGACTTAAAAGATTTTTTTATAAAAAAAAAACTTGAGATAATTCTTAGCAAAAAAGATATAATAAATAAAAATATGAATAATTGTTAGTATGAGTATTTTGTCAAAGCAGGAGAAAAATAATTAAGTATTGTGATATTAAAAGAAATAATATTATTATATATTAAGAACAAGACTGTACACAAATTGTTTATATTTACTGTCATTTAAAGATTTTGTTTAGCTTCATACTACTAAGCAATATTATATAATATTTATAGAGTAACTACTTGGACATTCTGCCTCAGATGGCAACTTAAAGATGCATACCAATCACGTTTAGATATTATTATTTTTTTGGAATAAGGTACATCTTTAGTTACTGGAATACAAAATATCGGTGCTTTGCATTGAACATTCGAATGGAAGTAAAACATTCCAACGATCCTTTTGGGCCTTAGAAATAAAATATTTCTTAAAATGTATATTAAATGTTATTCAAGTTACGGATTGTTGAATACAGAGTGGATTTTTTTCCTGTTGAATACAGAGTGGATTTTTTTTCCAGATGTCCATACCAGATGACTAAATATTTGTTTCAGCAAATTTGAAAGAGGTGTCATTGTAATAAAATAAAAATTATACTTCTTTATTCTTAGGCACTGCATTCCATATTTCATAAATCTATCAATCAATGAAGTTAAAAGTAAATACCTATAAGTATTAGAAAGTTATATTTCGGAAAAATGGTTCTGTTGTGACCTTCCATATGTATATTTAGAGAAATAATGTATCTAACACGCCCACTTTCACTGTCTCATCACGGCAACGAAACCCACTGCCAGCTGCACTAAGGTCAAGGTCAGACTCAGTGCGACCTTGTCAGAGCCAGCGCCATTCCGACCTCCTTGTCCCGCTGGGTTCGAGGTCGAGTCACCTCTGCCACCATTATCGACGTTTTCCTGGTTATGAAAGAACCAAACACTACTACAACTGTCACTGACATGACTTTATTACCCTTTATTCGGCTTAAGGATATGGATGTTAAATCATTTTGATAGGCAAAGAAGCCCCTGAGAAAAATGTGTTTAAGTTAGCTGTGATACAGCTGTGTTTCATATAAAAAAGTGTTGAAACGGTGAAAATAAGAACCACACGCAAACAAACGTAGAAAAATAGCTCACTGTAAAGTTTGCCCCCGCTTTGCAGTCATCTTTTAGCAGACCATTCAAAAACATGTCCATTGTTGAACCATATTCAACGTCACATACGACTAGCTCCGTTACACTACACTTAATCCTTTGACGAAACTCACTGAAATATAATAAGCATAACCAGTACGCAAGGTTCATTTCAAGATACAATATCTGGTGTGATTTAAACGTACGGGTTATGCAGAATTGCGTGGTGAGCACGGGGAGCACATATGTAGGACGTGATAGGGAGGGTGGTGCGTATCGCCCATTAACGAAGAACGGGCGAATTAATATGTGTTAACTATTTGACTATGGGCGCGGCTGAATCTCAATGGACCAAGTAATCAACATCCTATAAGATCCCACGGATTAAACATTTAAAATGCCAATTAAGGATTTGATAACGTTTCAACGCAGTTCCAAAGAAGCATAAAGTTCTTTTTCGTTGGTGTTTTATTTTATTTCTCAACCATATATATTTATATATAATATAATAAAACACCAACGAAACTTACGAATCGTATGAGGATGCAAGAACAATCAGTAATAAGTATGTATATGAGAAAGAAATTGTTCAAATAGTGTAAAGTTATTACTTTTTAATCTAATAGATTATTAATTGGTTAACTGTTTGAACAATTTCTTTCTTGTATATATATATATTCCTGCCTATCTAGCAGATAGCCAGAATAGGCTATCCACACTTATATATNTGAGCGAATGCGCTATCATAGTGTATCTGCTGTAACACAGGACTCGACATTACGTCCTTACGGGATTGTATTATGAGCGCATGCGATATCAGTGCGTACCTGCTGCAACGGTCGGTCACACGAGTGCATCAGCGATACTCTGGTCTGTCTCATTGGCTGCACGCAGGCTCGTAACCACTTGTCCGGAGGAAACCGCTGTTTGTTCCTGCATCGCTGACCGACCGCGGGTCGGTTTGCTGAAGACGCACGGACATAAGAATAACGTTAACACTATGAGCGAATGCTCTATGATTTTTTCGCATTCTGCTGCAACACAATAATCACTATAACGTCGTTTAGTGATTGTATTGTGAGCGAATAAGCTATTATAGCGTATATGCTGTAACACAGGACTCGACATTACGTCGTTATGGGATCATATTATGAGCGAATGCGCTATCATTGCGCATTCTGCTGCAACACAAGACCCAACATAACGTCGTTAAGTGATTGTATTGTGAGTGAATGCGCTATCATAGCGTATCTGCTGTAACACAGGACTCGACATTATGTCGTTACGGAATCGTAAGACGCTTCGGAAGACTCATTGCAATATACATGCAAATTGCGTCTTTCATATCAGAAATAGTTTGTGATCGAATCATTTATCATTTAAAGTCGTTTTGCGATGTTGCACGGTGTGATGCCGCAATTTGCATGTATATTGCAAAGTTAAACATTTTTAAACATTTTTCATCACGAATGATATAGTGTTAAACGGGTAAGTTGATGACAATAGCTCCCAAAGGATATTCTATGGTAATGTGAGCTAAAATGTAAAACAATGTTTTCACCAATCCTGGAATACAGAAATCTAGTTTCAGTTTGCACTAACGCATATTGCAATTTCATAGTGATACTGCAAACAAATCCAAATCAAGTCATATCGCATTCCAACATAATTTTAGAGTGTGTACCTTTTCTGTTCAAAACATATTAAAAGGCGAAGAAATAGAAAACCGTATACTAGTTCTGAAGGAATGCTCCCAGAAGTCAATGTGTTGTTGAATTGCAAATAATTTAATTGGTAGAATTACAATCCATCCATGTACAACTGGCAAATACACTGTAGGGAAATACACAATAATCTGTGCAGATTTTTTCGAACGGCAAAACTCTTTCTGGTTGAAATGGACATTTTTAATTGGCAGAAAATGAATTGCCATTATAATGATATATATATACATATAAAATAGGTATTTGTGTGATACAGTGTCAGTGGGTAGTTATTTATAAAAAACAGCGTTTGTTTCAAGTGGCCTTTGATACAAATTAAAAAAATATTTAATTCAAATTTGGATTTAAATTTCACGGAGGCTTCATGCTCAACTGTCAAAATTTGTGCTGAGTTTTTACATTACATTGGTCACGGCCCCCAACCGAAATATATATGACCGGAAACATGTCAGCGTTATCGGCTAATACCTGAAACGGCACCGGATCATATCAAAGGTTCCCACTGCAGATTGACGTTGTTTTTCTTTAATGAGCAGGAGCATACAATTAAGTGAATAAATGTGTAAGTTGTAAAGTGGAATATTGTTTTGGTGAAACATGCAAACTGAGTGTATTAGCCGGTAACCTACTAATTTTTCCGGTATTATCCCTTTCACTTGAGACCTATCTTGGTATGGTATTTAAGTTTTTTTTTAATGGAATCACTGCAAGTCAAAAGAGGGGAAGGTAAATCTCCCAACGGCACTTTAGTGAAATTGCTATCATTAATTTTCAATGTAACAACTTCGAGTTAAATGGCAAACATTATCTTCAAATCCAAGGCACTCTTTATCGGAATAAAAATGGCACCATCATACGCGAGCATCTTCATGGGACATCTTGAAGGACAACTATTTAAGTCGGTTGATTTGAAACCACATGTTTGGATGCGTTTTATTGACGAAATTGAGATGCAGTGGTTTCTATAACATTTGCAAGTGAAATATCCAACGAACAACATGTATTTCTTGATAATGTGTCACATATTTAGGGGGAAAACCTTGTGACTGACCTTTATTCTAAACCAACGGATAGTCATCAATGCCTTCTTCCATCCGTTTAGCAATCCGTATAAGACGCATATGCACCCAGAAAAGTGCCTTTGATTTCAGATAACAAGAGATCAATACCTTCGCAAGAGGGAATACACAGATGAAATTGTTTCCCATGCTATAGCTGAAGCTTTCTTTTAACCTTTAATAATTATTGACAACCAATGGTCTTAAATAATAACATCTACAAAAAAAAAATATTCCCTGAAAAGCCCGTTATAGCCTGCCGAAGGCCGAAAAATGTCAGGGGCATACTTGTGCGTGCCAAATTTACACCTGAAACTGTGTAAAATCTCCCAGGTGAGTCAGTCCCATGCAACACTGCTTATTGCCAAACATGTAAGATTATGCAACCAACACAGACATTCAGGCGCCATTACGTCAATCAAGGGTACACATAACTGCAAAATAGCAAATGCAGTTTCATGACGTGTTATTTGTGCAACAAACAATATGTTGGTGGGACAGAAATTTCTTCGAGCAAACGCATACACTTGCATATAGTTCTGATTTGAAAACACGAACATTTAACAGACCCCACGTTTCAGCACATTTAGCAAACCTGATAACATGTTTGATAACATCGTCCTGTGATGTATTGAAGCTAATGAAAAATGGTCAGATGAAACACGAACACTTCAAGAAAGAAACGTACTGGATAAGGCGACTCAACACTCTTTAGCCATTGAATAAATGAAAAAAAAATGCCATAGTGGCATGGCTATGTAAATTTAAAAGAGCATTTGAACACACGGTTAATTTGAAAAAGGACATTAAACCGGTTAATGGGGATATTAATGGCAGTTTAGGGAAAACATTAACACATATAAAAACACACATTTATGTATTTTTTTGACTTTAATTAATATATTAAATATGTTTACATTCCAATATCCTTTTATATCTTCGATTTCAGTAAACTGTACAGCATGACGAACACTATAACGCAGAATATGCATATGAATCTGATTATACACAGATCCGCTAACTTATAAATAAAACCATGTTTGTCTGTTTACATTTTTGAACGATACTGCTGTTAACGTGCTAACTTTGCGAGTAGACTGAACTCCAATATGCGCACACTCATTTGCGTGCCATATATATTTGTTGATATGCATCTGTTGATGGGTGTGAGGGATAAGTGCATTGAACGTTATAAATAAACGTACATTTAATTATACTTCTAATGTTTTTTTCTGGTTACTTGTCTATTTTTGACTTCCAATATCAATTGACATGTTATAATTGAATGGTTATTTGCCCGTGTGTCTTTTGTGATAAATTAGTGGCTTATTGTGAACATCGGCATGTTATCCAATTGGTTTAAACCTCGAATGTGTTTACCTTGTATATCGGTGAACAGTGATCCCATAATAATCCCTATTTGTTTAGATCATGAGTTTAATTTATGTAGTGTTCGTTGTATGCATTGTCTTTGAGTCGATCATTATTACAAGAAATGTTAAGTTTGGCATAACTTTAAAACCGATTTAAACCGTCAACGCTTTAATTTGGCCGTTCATAGACAATTGTACCAGCTGTAATGTGTATATTGTGGTGGTTGAATTGTCCGGTATTGTTCGTAAATCTATTGCAATCTACTAAAATCCGATTGTACAACTTTCTTTGACATAAATCCCAATTGTTATATAATTGTTTTTAGTTCAGTGGTGTGTTGTACCTATCGTCTGATATTTTATAGTCAACTGGTCGCTTACATTAACTGGTCGCTTACATTAACTGTTAAAAACCTGATATGTTAACAAGAATATATCCCTTAATAATGCACCTGGAGTTGCATAAACTACTTGAGTGGCGCGATATATATTATCATACAACAGGGAAAAATAAGTATGACGATCGATAAAATAACAAAAGTGTTTACGTTTTCTGTTTTTATTTAAAAAATGAATTGTCAACACGTACTGTTGCAAAAGGTTTACATCTTAATCAAGAAAAATAACGCAGTATTTGTAATAATTAGTACATGACATATTTAGTTCACCCGATACACACATACGGTTTAGAACTATGTTTTACTATGTATTATTTTGAATGACCATAGCATTAACAATGTTGTTTTGCATTATGACAAACAATAACGAAAAATACATATGTTGAGTATGTTTGTGTGGTTTAGTGTTCCCTATAATGTTAAAGCTAAAATATGTTCTATGTTCAAATCCATGTGTAAAAAGAAATATTATACTCATAAAATTATCTTGAATATCTGAAATAAATATATTCCCCGATGTATTCATGTACACACATATAATATATACGAACCATGTAAGAACCATTCAAAAAAGTTGAAACACGTAACACGTGGCCATTGGGGGTAATGAGGGACGACCACACAGCGATCCTCCGCTAGTTAGGTCTGGTGTGGGCAGATGGGTGTCATGGGGGAGGGACGTCCACTCTTTCACATTTGCCATACAGCTTTTCTTCTGACAGCCTCTCCGGTGACCTCCTTCTATGGTATCCAAGACCACAGTCGTGCACAGAGAGTCCTGCCTGTTGACGTGTCTAAACCAAGCAAGCTGTCGTCGTTTGACGTCGCCAGGAAGGTTTTTTGTTGGCCAATAAGTACTGCTGTCATGTTCCGGAGGTACTCAATGGTCTTGTGCTCTATGTAGGAGATGCGGAGCAGAAGTCTTCGGAGAAACCTGTGTTCAAAGGCCCGTAGACTAATTAAGAGGCAATCAAAATATCCAAACACGAGTTCGAAGCAACACGTTCGGTCATTCCTACATGTAATTTGTTGAAATCGTTTTACCTCCAATAAAATAGCACGGTTGGTTATCGAGCTTAACACAAACTACAAAACATATTCCTAATTTATCTCAATGTTGCGTTACAGAATCAAAAGTGCTATACTGTTCATCAACAACAATGTGTAATAGCATTATTTGTTTTTAAGTGTCAAAATATACTGTTTATATGTCTGTAATTCTATTTCGTTTCTGCATACTTAAATACGTTATTGTTTTCTGTCAGCAATCCACGTTCAAAAGATTAAATATATACATAAAGAGTGAACTATATAGACGCACTTCACAATGAAAAATTAAAATAAACATGGATTGGCGGAATATCTTTGTCCAATATGCAGATTGAAATGATACCAACATGTTTTATACAGCATCAACCAGTATCATCACCTTGTGAATTTAAATACGTTATTCATGAATACGCTTTATGAAATAGTCTAGTAATGCTAAACTGGCAGCCGAGGATGAAATAATTGCAAAAAGTGATATTGAAATTATTTCTTTTTCACATGACCACTGCCGATTTTATTTCAGACTTCAAACAAAAACATATACAATATGAAAAGTAATACAATTATTTAATGCAATCAGAGATGTAAAATAGGCATATGCAACACACCAAAAGCTATCCATAAAATAGAAGTCGATTCCATACAACGCATTTAGTTAAGTAAAATGAAAAATGTTTCTTCGTTAATATACAGATGTAAGAAAAGCCTTAACATTATATACATTGTACATATTTTCAAGCTAATAGATATTGTTTGGCTCCATAAATGTTATGTTTGTTTTTAAATTTGACTGATATACAAAATTATCTGCATTTAAAGTTATCTGTATAAAGTATACTCTTAAACGGTGAAAATATTAAATGTGTTGATATAAATGAGGTACAATCAATATTATATATTTGTTGAAGTTTACAAAGCATAACAATAAAGGAAAAAACATGTTTCATGACAACACTCCTATAATGTTTAGATACTTCGTTTAAAATGAAATGAAAGCTTCATTTTGTTTAACGACATGAAATTGTTATCATTGAATGAGGTAAAGACTTTAAGTATTAAACAGTTTCATGTAATTTTGTGTTGGAAAAACATACATAAAGGAAAAAAGAATGATATTGTCCAGCATGTGAACACACTACAAGTAAGAATGATTTGTTATAACGGATGGAAAAGGCACATACAACCATAATATATACATATAATGACACACAGTACGGTATAAATATTATTTGTACAAAGTTGTATAAACTACAACAAACATCAAATTGATATACTTAGTTTGAGAGACAATATCATTAAACAATTCACATTTACTGTCAAAGGATTCTGGATTATATTTTGAGATTCATATTCAAGTTACCATTGTCAAAATTAATGTTTGTCTTGGCTTCTGGTATGCTTGGACTACGTTTATTCATTTTACACCTGAAGTACAGCTTATTAAACAAAATAACATTATTTATGAATCGATCAGATTGTGTGGAATATCCAAGTAGAAACATGGTCTTATTAAAGAAAGGAAAAGATTGTGTTGGTAACATCTCATCAATAATTGCTTTATATATCTGACATTCCCAGAATACGTTTTCTAAATTTTCTTCACTTTGCAAAACTAACACAATGGGTCATTCGTAATCTTCATTTTATTCAAAAGACTATTTGTTCCAAGTATCCTGTGAATTTACTACTGAGCCTTTACATCAGATGTTATTAAAAAGGATAGTTTAGATATGCAATTCCATTCTTTTGCATTAATTATGGTATTATATTGTATATACATTTTGCTTAAACTGATGGTCGCTCATTGTTTTTATTAAGAATGGTGTATAGTCTTTTTGCATCAGATTCTTGTTGCAATATAAGTTGTAATAATAGGGGCCAAAAAAGGTTTCATGATGTTTGGGTTAGGAAAAGATAAACAGTATTTTTTTGCAAAAAAATGGCTGGTGCTCTTTTCAATTCTGAATAATTTATAAACTTAATGTTGAAATTGTACATTCTATTTAATTCAACAACATAACAAAACTTTCCATTTTTGAACATATCACCTATACAATGAATTCCAGCATCGAGCCATGNATGCCCGTCCGATATAAAACTCACTATAGCACATTGAATTGAATTTAGAATGGTAATAAGTGGGTTTGGCAATGGCATTTACAAGTGGATGCATAATGTCACAATGAGTGTTTTCACAATTACAATCTTTAAATATGGTGTTAAAAATCCTCTTTTCAAATTTAGCAGAATATTTTCCTTGCAAACAATTATTTCATTGTATGTGTTTATTAAACATATATTTGACAGGTCAACATAGAAATGTATGCCAAGCATTTTCATGATGTGTTGCATCCAAATTAATTTCCATTTTGATGTTATGGTATTAGAACTTTATTTGTGCTTGCCAATCCATACAACATTTGTTTTATCACAATTTACATAAAGACCAAAAATGTTTGCAATCCTGTATAACAGTAAGGGTTTTATTAAATGATTGTTCAGTACCGTATACTTAAATAGTAGTATCGTCCGCAAACTGTGACAATTTATGTTCAATTCCATTAATTGTCATACCTTTAATGTTCTTGTTATGTCTAAATACAAGTGAAAGAACTTCAGCGCAGAGGATAACAGTATAACATGAGAGGGGATTTCCTTGTCTGTAGCCCCTTTCAATAGGGAAAACATAGATAATTAACCCCACTTGGAAGCAGCTGATTAAAACTCTTTATATACAATAATTGTTAGCATACATGAGTTTACAAGATTCACATTTATTTTGGAACTGATCAGCTTTTTGAGGGGTTAACGAAATATTTTGCTTTTCTTACATGTGACTTCATGGAATTTGTACTACTGAAATGTACAATAAAAACAAGATGGTATATTAGCCAACAACGAAATGCAGCTGTAATTAAAAAAACGTATTGCTGTGTAAGATATACATTTGCAATTAAGCTATCGCAGTTCAAAATAAATTAGTTTATTAAATTCGTCTTGGCCCACTATAATGGATGATGTAATTCTGTTGTAGCAGACTGACCATGGGTTGCTCACAGACCATCCGAATTTTTTATTCAAATTGGCAAGCTTTCTGCTTCCCTCACTGTCCACCTGGATGATGTTGTTCGACCCCCATCCACACACCAGAACCTGGCCTGCAGGTGTTACATGTACACCACCAGGGTATTCTAGTTCAGGGTCAGTGAAACAGGCCAGGACGGATCCATCCCTACCCAGGGTGAGGAGCTTGTGCTGGTCCCAGTTGGTGATGTACAACTTATCACCTGTGGGGCACACAGCACAACAGCATACTGCAATACAGAGTAGAAAAAGGACATAATTAAAAAATAAGTAAAATTTTACATAGAGACCTCCGCAAAACTGTCTTAAGATAAATATTGAATAGTCTTTGTTATTCTTAGTTTGATCGTTAATCGAGACCTTGTCGTTCGACTTATGAACTTGGTTCTTTTGTGTTAAATTATGTCTCAGTAAATTTCATTGTGTTAAGCTATTTGAAAATTCTAGTTCGGTTCAATACTATTATTTTACATTTTGCATTGAATAGTTAATTTGACGAAGGTACATATTTGTCATTGTAAATATTCGACAAAGATGCATCAATAATGAGCAACCCATGCAGCTCTTCGAGTGGTAGCAAGCTAAAAGTAGACGACGCACACAGCACACATCACGAAGGACATCGCACGACGCTGAACTAATCACAATAGCTAACCTAAGCATATTGAGCGTTTCTCGCTCAGGTTAGCTTAAATGCAGAGCACAATTTAATATACCATCATGGAAGATGTTTTGTAATATGTAAATAAGAAATAGGAGCATCTACTTGATCAAGTTTTTGTCTACGGCAAAACTAACAGAACGACGGACAAACGAACGCCCATGATCCATGGTGACATTAACACCAACAGACAGAACGCATACATTTACATATTCAATTTATTATGTGCATAAGTAATATAAGTCGATTGATATTTCAAAACAACCGATATTGGATATTAAGCTTTTCTTCAACAGATATTAAATGATTTTATATAAATCGTATGCACATTAAAATACTTTAACAATATAACTATAACAATCTAACAATCTTAAGATTATTTTTATATTATGTTCAAACAAGTGTAAGATTATGTTCAAAGCAATGTAAGATATAAAAAAAATCACACATTTATGGTAATTTGAAATCACACCATGTCAAGAACATGTCAAGTGTGAATTTAGCAATAATTTAGTTTATTAGCATGTCATGTACTGACAGTACAATGCATTATTACTTACATATATAAATCAATAAATATTAACTGAAAATCCTCATTACAGCCAGGAGCGCAACAATAAATTGAAAATTATACAATCTACACCAATATAGATTTATAATAGTCTTATATTCAAATGATATCATAATGATGTGGACATAATTTACCTGATTCATCTTCATAAAGTTTGCTGACCAGTTCTCCAGTCAGCGTGTACTTGTACAGTGCAGTACCGGAAGTGACGAACAATGCTCCTTGGTTGTAGTCAATGCCCTTACACTCGTGTTGTAATCGAAGTGTTCTGTCTCTCACCAGACGTTTGTTATCCACCGTGATAAACTGTACCATATGTTTGTTACCATCATCCAAAGTAACTGCAACTTCACTTGGTGTTATCTGACAAATGTCCCAAGGATAGGTAGATAAGCCACAGTGACTCAACGGCTTGTACTGCGGATTCAGCAGCGTGACTGTCTTATTATCTCTTTCTGCAACTAAAATATGTCCATCAGGGATCACACATACTGCTGTTTTGAACCGTTTGTCTGTATAACATTTGGGTATGCTCAATGGATTTAAAGTCATGGAACTGACAGTCAATTCATGGTTTGGAAAGTTCTCTTTCAAAAATGTTTCATACTTTTGTATGTTTTCTCGACATTTATGACTGATAATAAAAGATATTTTCGGACTAGTCGTTTTTTTCCGTAAGGCTACATGGAGTCGAAAAATGTCATGCTGATGTCTGATGCAGATGTTAATCATACTCATGAGAGAAGCTTGCTTAATCCTCTGTTCATCTTTCTTTTCCTGTACATTACCATTATCAAAATCGGATAATATTAAACTTATGTTTTGACGAATTGTATGTACTGTGTATTGATCCTTTGTATGCGTTTCATTCAATATACCGTTTTCACAGTCAGCTAGAAAGGATTTAATATTCAGTCGCATGTCCTCTACCATAGATCTCACACGTTCATTGTATGCAACTTTAAGAGACTCCATTTTGTTCTCCTGATGCATCTGAAACTGGTTCATTTCTGTAAGAAATTTCATGAGTTTGATATCCAGTTCCATAAGGTCTGCTGACTTGATTCTGACAGCTTTCGATTCTACTGTCACTGTAGTGCATTGTCTGAAAGCAAAACATCATATTGCAATACAATTGCAAAGGGTTGAGGAGTATTTTGTTCTAAATTTAAGTATACTATATTGAATTTGGACCTTAACCTTGAACTAAGTGACTTAGTTCTTAATCCATCCAAAGCGATCATTGTTATGCTCCGGACACACGTTTATGGACATATTTCTTTAATAAGAACTTTAACATTAAATTGTGACGTGGTCGTCAGTGAGACCCTATTTCAGCATATATATTTATACTTTGTGCAGAAATACTAGCGATTAAACTAAAGAAATGCAATTAAATAAGAGTGATACACATTAACAATGAAGAATACACGATATCACAATTTGCTGATGATACCTATTTAATAATGGACGGGTCAGAATAATCCTTGAATACGGCATTACAATTATTACATTCCTTTTCACAATATTCAGACATAAAGGTGAATTTTGAAAAACAAAACAAGATCATGTTGCGTGGATAGGGTTCTTTAAATATAGCACAAGATCCATAAAAACAAGGTAAAAACTTGTCTGAGGATTTACCCAATTTAATATTTTAGGTTTAACGTTTGACATTGATCTACCTAAAATGATTGAACTAAATTATAACGACAAACTAGTTATTATATAAAACATAATTGCACATTGGAACAGAAGAGATCTAACTCCCTTGGGCAGAATAATGATTAGACCTTGACACTTCCATTAGTTATTCACCTGTTCGTCTCTTTGCCAAAATCAAAGCATAATTCATCACAGAAGATTGTGATGAAGGGAGTTAAAATGGTGGACATTAATGCATTTATGACAAGTTATAAATAAGCATGGATAAGAAAAGTTATTCAAAGCCAGAAAAAAATATATCCTTAGTTAGAAAGATAATCTTAACACATTATGTATACAGGCAGTTTATACGAAATCTCGGCTATAAAAAGAATAACCAACCCATTTTGGATCGATGTTTTAACAATATTTTAGCAATATATTTCGATTATGCTACAAGTATGAACATCGATTCTGTTGATAAACATTGAGATATGCCTCTGTTTTTAAAAAATTGTTCATTAATCAACAGTAAATACATTTTTTGGAAATATTGGTTTGATAGTGGCATTCAGTATTTTAAAGATGTTATTAAAAACTGTGAACAGTTTGTGTCACTACAAGAGCTAAAAATCAAAATGAGTAAGCCAGTAAACGTTTTACATTATGAAGGCATGAAGAAAGGTTCTTTCTTCATACCTTGCCTCAGTGAAAAATGTCAAATTAGAACAGTATAAAATACATTAATTTCCCATTTCGTCGACCTATATTAAACCAATAATTAAAAATTCATGCAATAAGTTATTATACAATATGTTAAAATGGAACTATGGTACCCCATCATGCTAAACAAAATGGAATGAATACTTTGCAAATGATTCCATACAATGTAAAAAAAGTCCACGGACAGGTGTTTAAAAACAAGAATAATACATATATATGCAATGGCTGCAAACTAGGATTATCCACAGAATATTGGGAACAAACTCGCTACTTTTTCAAATGGACTTGTCGGATAGTCATCCATGCACTGTTTGCAAAATATCAGGAAACTCAATTACCCATTTATTCTGGGAGTGTAACGCAGTACAAAAACTCATTAACGATACCTCTGATAGCTTAAATAATGCAAATATACAAATAGTTATAAATTGCAAAATATTGCTTCTGGATGATACAAATGAACCGTTAAATGAAAATACTTCATTCTTTTCATAGAAGTAAAAAACAACATTTTTGAATGCAAAAAGACAGAAGTTATCCCACATGCTAAGGGATTTAAAGCTAGCCTAAGATTTGCTTTAAATGTTTATGCAAACACAACAAGTGAATCAAATAAATATGTTTTTGGGCAGTTATAAGACTAATATGTAATTCATAATTTCATTAATACAAAAATAACTGTTGTTAACACAGCAAGTCTTATGATATATGTAATTTTTAATTTCATAAAACTGTTGTTTACCTAGAAACCATCATTATTTATGAAAATTGCAAATTGTGTTCACTTGATCAAATATGTCTTTTTAATTTGCCTATCGGATTCAAAATTATAATTGATTGTGTTGTAAAAAAAATCTTTGTGTAAAGTCACATTTGTGTTCATAATGTCCATTATAAATGCAACTAGCAAATCTTACATTATACGGTTTTATATAATTGAACACTGTAATAATAGTTAAAGTGTAGTTGTAAATCTGAAAACCTTTTTTTCAAGAATTACTTGTGTTATACATAAATAAGTTTAAAATAAGTATTTACCTAAAAAGTAAACTGTTAAAAAGGAAGAAGGAATTATATAGTAATTTAGTTTGTGCATGTGTATGTCTTAGTAAATTGTTTGTGTTTACATAAAATACGACATGAATAAAATCATTGAAACAGGAAAATACATGGCGACCTGGACATTGCCCTATTAACCTGGTTCTTGCAGGCGACACCTGCCTTATTGCGACTGACACTTAAACTAAGTTATTTCAAAGTTCATGCATGCTGGGCAAAATTGTTTTTTTTAGATCATAAACATTTAATTGTGCTCTTGGCCTTGGACCTATGGTATTAGGTCTTGTGTGCGACAGGTCATGCTTATTAATTTTGGTAACCTATTTTAAAATGTATCAATTCTGGAAATGTGTATGATACGGACTTATTGTTAAGAACGGATTGGTAAACTTTGACATTTTGTTTTTAATTGTGATTTTGAAATTGTTTGCCGTCTCACACTCAAGTTCCATCAATACGACCGTGGTTTACACGGCCTTTGTAAAATAAAATTGGTTTTGCTAGTTAACTATTATACTTGAAATTATATCAATTTCAGAAAAAAAACAACATTGATGAGAGACTAATGAACTTCTAATATTTTTTTTTATCTTTGTTATATATGGAAAAACAGTACTCTCATGGCTTCTATTGATTTGTTAATTTTCATCACAATCAATTTTATACTTGTAGTAAGCTATGGGAAGGAAATTAAACAAATAGCAATTACTCTATAAATATCAAAGAAAGAGTTATGGTTCTTGTACTGCGCACTTCCTTTTAAAGTATAATATCATTATATGTTGTTTCATTTAAATCCCTTTAATAAATTGTAGTTATGATCTGCACAAGAAAATATTACTAAGTAAGATGGCTCTATACAAGAGATATATGAAGGGAAATATCTCCAAAAACTCTTAAGAGATAATCATAGTTATTGGACTTTGCACTTACACACAGTCTTCTATATATAGTAATGAAGTTGTATCTAAATCTCTTCAGCTGTAATAGAATTACGTGTTATGAGTGCACACAAAGTTTTATCTTAATCGCAAATTTACAATGGGCAATAACTTTGTAAACAACATTGAAGAACAAGTTATGTCACTTTAACCCCGCACTTCCACTCAACGAAAATCTTTGATTATTGTTCTTTTTATCACTTATTCTTTTTGTCCTCTACCAATGTCTAAGTTTCATACATACTTAGGGAGTTATTTTATGTTCCGCACAAGAACAATGATTTAAGGACAATAACTCATTAACTTCTGAAGGGAGAGTAATGACTCTTGTGAATTTCTGTCAAAAGCCTTTATCAGACTTAAAAGTTTCATTGAAACTACTGCAACAATTCCTGCGTCATTCTTCACACAAGAAACAGGGCGAACTTAAGGACGAACGGACGAACGGAGGATAAGATTTATATAGGCCTTCTCTCGGAGACATTAAACAACTATTCTTTCAGTCACCTCTGACTAGTAATTGACCGAACATGTTACTTACATTTTGAAATTAACACACATCGTTATTTTTATCCTAGATTTATTTCAGAGTAAAATTATGTTCTTTGTAAGAAATTGTTTTAATTTTGCGTGGACAAGTGGGTTTTAACGCGATAAATCATCTGGTCGAAGAAAGTAATATTTCGAAGAGTTTCGTGAAGATTGGACAAACAATGGTTCTTTTAAAGTGTTCATAAGGGTTCATTAAATCTATAAAAGGAAAACTAGCACGTCTGCTAATGCCATGTTTATCAATAGAGCGGATCCGCATTCAAACTCTGCCGAGATATCATAAGATCGAATATTCTGAACAATGTTCACTAAGATTGGATACGAAATGTGACTTCTATAGTGTTCCCAAGGTTTCAGTTTAGCAACATAAGGAAAACTGCCCGCAACTGGCCGCCATGTTTTCCAAGCACCTTAATAAGTTTTGAACTCGGCCTAGATATAATAACACAAACTATTCTGAGCAACTGATATATATATATNGTAAATGTACAACGCATGGAAGACGACGCAAGACGCATGGCTATAACAAAAGGTCACCATGTGCAGGGTGTGCTCATGTGAGCTACAATATGTCCAAAAAGGTTGATGAATATCAGAAATAATATTCTTCTTAAAGAGCAGAAACAAACGTTTTCTTCCGACTAAAATACTGACCGACTTTAGAAGAACACTATTGCACGCCAAAAGTAAGGAAAATTAATTTGAAATACCTGTGAAAACGTACGACACAGATTGAGCAGCAGAGGTCATGATGTTCTTGCAGAACGCTGTCAATTTTTCATCTTCATGAATTTTACACTGAAGTATAATATCTTCCATCTTCTTAGAAACTGGCCACTTATTAATTTTATTTGTTCCATAAAGATACTTTTTATTAAACCACACACCATGACTATGGTGGTCACTACATGTTCGACAGTAGAACTTACGACATTTTTTACAGTAAAAATCTGCTTCTATCTCTAAAGACCGTTCTTTGCAGACCGAACACCAATATCTGAGCACATCAGAATCTTCAGAATGAGTTGAAGGAAAACAAGTTGCTATTTTCGCTATTTGACGTTTAGCAAACAAAGCTTTTAAACTTGTTAATTGAAATTCTACTATCACATTATGAATATTAAAATAAATATTCCAGAAAGCACACTGTAAATGTTGTCCATAGAATTGTTGAACTGAACATATCCACGATTACCTTCAAGTGATATTCAATAATCTTATAACAGATAACAACTGTGCTGTTGTAAACTGTCACGTTAAAACTGCGTCATGCGAGTAAAGCCGAGGTTTAGCGATTATCACTTAGCAACAATTAATGAGTCCAAAACGGGTTTGCGATATAAAGATAGTGGTTAAACTGACTGCACGTAAATTGCCGATAACTATTTACTTAATTTGAAATGTTAATAAATAAAAACCAATTAACATAAAAGCAGTTCAACTGGATTATCGTTTGAAAGAAAATTCCTTTAAAAGAAAAATTACATAAACGGATGGTATAATACTTTTAGTGTCCATTTATTTTAATATAACATATATTTATAAGGTAACACTCTTCTAGTAGCACATTTACGTGCTAAAATATCACACAAGCAACTCCGTTAGAGTATTCAAACCTTCTACGTCGGGCGCCACTTGAAGATTTATACGTGCATATGATTTTGGATCAGTTAGTCGAATGCACATACGTTCCCCCCTCGTGATTGTTTAAATTATGGGTATGTTTGGGTTTAAGATACTAGTAAATTAAGGTGCACCTAATATTTTTTTTCAACAATAACAGACGGACACATGCACTTACATCACGGTTTCTCAATATATCATCGAAAAATAGGATAAAAATGAAATCCCAACATTAGTATGTATATCCTATTTGGAGAATGCATGCACAGTTTAATCACAAGGAATATTTAGAGATCTCACGCGGATCAAATCCGGGCCTTGCACCTTTGGGTTTGAAAATAACTTCGAAGATTTTTATACCGAAAAACATTTAATATAAACGAATTAATACCTGAACTGTTTGTGAACCATAACCGATAAGTCGGATTATTGTAAACATATATCAACATAAACAATCTGTCATACCATTCGCTTATGGGCAAACGCCCTAGGTACGTTACAAGGACGACCACCTCTAGATGCTTGCACATTGGGCATTTTAGAGGCAACTGTCCTGGAACAATTAACGGCGAACCGGTCTCATTCGTTTCAGAGATACTGGCCAATTGTAAAATGTCGTTAGCTGTAAGGCCTCCGAGGTGACCCCTACCAATGTTAGCGTGACCACGCCGGCCACAGTGGTTTCAGCCAATGACCTTCCTGTGAAAGTCGTTCAGACTTTAGCTAAACCCACTGGGCGGGCGCCGAAATAGTTCCCAATGTCCCTGTGGAGACCAGAAAAAACCTCGCCCAGGAGGACCCAGCTACGCGGAAGACAAAGGCAAGCGATTTGATTGACCAGGCCGCGGCACTGCCAACCAAGGACCTCAACATTATGGAAGATATGGAGGTTTTTGCCCTTTTCTATATACGGGAGTCCGACGAGGATGACCTGCCCCCACTGTTGGCACAGAATGGCCACTCTGTACTGGTTTCATGTTTACACATTGTGTTTTAAGGTATATTGTGTATTGCTTTTGGCACTAAATAACTGATCCTTGTAGATCTGCTGGTGTGAATACAATACGGAATGAACGTCGGGAAGCAGATCTACACAGATTCTTCTGAGGTAAGAAAATTACAGCTTTTAGCACTAATTACAGGAAACACCAAGTATGCAGCCAGAAAACAACGGTCACATGACGGTAAGGCCAATTTTACCATAATTTAAACTTAGGTTTTAAACCACATAAATCATATTTGAGTATCTCCATATTCAATATACACGTGTATGATACAATGTACTCAACCAAACACGTATGTTGTAGATTCACAAAGCTGTGTCTACTGTTAAACCCCATATCTCAAGGACCGCTATATCTCTATGATTTCGTGTTCACTTTTCCAATAATCATGTGAACAAGTTTATGTATTAGTATGTGTCTATGTGTCGATGTGTCGATGTTTAATCTGTCGTAACTAACTAGATAGTGTTTTATCTTACTGTATTATAATACCTTGGTTTATCGGCAGTCGTGTGTATTCTGAACTGTAAACTCTAGCGTTCTAAAAATAATATTGATGTTTACGTTGATTTATCAAAAGTACACAGGTGTGGTTATCATGTCAATTCAAAACATAACAAATGACTGACAGACAGAAATTATTAACATAAAACGATTTAGATTTAACAATAATCAACAATTATTGAATAATTATTTACTACAGAAGAAGTCCAGTGTTTTGTTCATTCAGGTGTATAACAACTTTTAAACTGATTATACCGGTCGCTTTCTTATGATGGTGTTGAGTAATAAAACAAAAATAAAGACAATGCAATATATACGCGCTAAATATCCCCGGAGAAATTTTTTTAATTTTATTTCTATACAAATACTTACTTTATTCCAATCATCTTATTATTATTGGTGATTTGAATGTTGTGTTCACCACAAAATTAGCGAATGATTTTGGTAATACCAAAAAGGTTGCTGTTGGTTGCAATGTTTTTTTTTTTAAAATAAATAATTGAGGAATATAAATTAAAATATATATTTAGGCATTAACCCCCTGATTCGAACAATCGGAATTGAAAACTTCTTCAATTATATATCTGAACAAATAAAGCATGCTAAATATCCGCATTCAGACACGTTAAAAGACTTTTTTTGTAAATTCAGTTTAACACATAAGCGTACAGACGCAGTAAAAGACTGTTGTTTGTTTAAGGCAAACATTTAATGATTAAATTAAAACACAGTATAAATGTCCACATATGTATCATTATGTAAACAGTTCTTTTGGCGTGTACGAGGGCCTGTCTAGACCTCAGGGCATGACCAAATTAATGTAATGAAATAGAAAAAAACGCATACTGTTTATATTGCCGATATAATTACTATTTCTATCTGGCAATGGCATTTCATTTGGTACATGCTGTATATACACCATTATCTTTAAAGAACAATTGGGTAGCCTTATAAAGCTTCTTGTAAAGTAACATGAGAAAACATTTAATATGTGTTTTGTTTCATTTTGTATTCTATAATTTGAAATTCTAAAATCGTGTTGGTGAATTTGATCCCGAAGAAATCGAAACGATGGAGAAATATGTATCAATGTTTGATACGCCAATATAAAAAAACTGTAATTTTATAACACGTGATTGATTGTATAACACGGTTTATAAACGTGTTTATTATAATAATATTGTGTATGAAGCAGATTGCAATATATAGTTGCAATATGAATTTATTTGAATAGAGTTGTAGCTGAGCAATATATATTATTTTTTTTATGCAGAAATTAATCACATCAAAATTATTCTGCCGAATCGTATATAACCCATCATGCCATGTATATTTTGCGCACACTGATTTTCCGCGAAATATAACGACATCGCTATAATGCAAATAGAAAACTGATCAATGAGTATACACAACAAATTGAACTACCAACATCAAAATAGTTTTACATATGTTTTAGTGTAGTTAGCGTTGATGCGGATAGTTTAATAGGGAATGTTAAACGTTGAACAGTGTAGAAGAACTCCTCTGAACAAGATTGCTTATACGGACAGACTGACGTCCAAACGATTTTGTACGATTCCATGTCGTTTCGTGTATAACTCCATAATAATATACATTTTATGGAAACTATGGAAAGACATTTATTTTACGAGTGGTTTATGCATAATTGACAAAGCTTCTTTTATACCGTTAAATAAATAATTTGAAAACGATTCGAAGCGTATGACTATCTGATAGTCTCATATACATATTATCATGATGCTAGTGCCTGTACTCTTGTTGAACCAAACTGTTAAAGCAATCCTTTCCAAATCAAATACCGTGTTAAATATCATTCTGGCTGAACTGCTGACTGTAAAAATATAAACATAACTGTTAATAACCCAGTCAGGACAAATGGTCGCTGTTGCGTGGTGGATATGGTGTCCGCCTAGCGACCGAGAGGTTACGGGTTCGATTCCCACGGTGGGAGAGTTCTTTACTTATAGTCCATATACTTGTTCTAGTCCTAGGAAACGGACTCGATAGCGTTTCAAATAAGTAGTACATGCTTTAAATGCAATCGAGTTAATATGTGTCGTGTTCTGAGAAAACTGGGCAAAATGCTTATGCGTAAATTGTCATCCCAGATTAGCCTGTGCAGTCCGCACAGACTAATCACGGACGACAATTTCCGCTTTTATGAAATTTTTCGTTTAAATGATGTCTCTTCTTAGCGAAAATCCAGTTAAGGCACAAAGTGTCGTCCCGGATTAGCTTGTGCGGACTGCCCAATCTAATCTGGGATGACACTTTACGCACATGCATTTTGCTCAGTTTTCTCAGAACACGACACATATAAATAGGTTTAAACTAAGTCAGGAAAGCAATCACCATAATTGCGATCATGGACAATGTCGCTTATTTCCGTATCAAAGTATGCACATATTAGAATATGATACACGTATCTAATTCAATACTGTTTGAAAACAAATAATAAACAAACAATACATAGTTTTCTTGTGCATGGCTTTTTCCACAATAAGATGTGAATTTGTTACTTATTACAACTTTAACAGGATGTCATTTAGCGTTGTATCAAACGATCATATACGCAAGATTTGATCCTTTGGCGTTATGAATTGTCCCTTTTATCAACAAAATGGCTGCTAGTACGTCATACGATTTTCAATTAAATCTACGAATGGTTAAAGGCAGTGAAATAACAAGTCATATATTTCGTGCCTTCACAATGAATTTTCAACGTTTAAACTTAATTTGAAATAATCAAATATTACATGTGCTATTAGAAAAGTTTTTTATATTAACCAATTTACTCAAGGAGCACCAACTCAGAAACGTTATAAGGAGATGCACCACTAGTTCAAAAACTATAATACAGTACAGTTAACGTCCACGTTAATGTCTTATGTTTTTAATATCATTTAAAAAAATGCAAGGTTATCAGCTTGACCTCATACTAAACAAAATCTCAGATTGAAAGAATGACTCACCAAACTGAAAGTATCACTCAAGTAAGGAAAACAACACAATCGTACTTCTTGTAGCAGTGCAATGTTAATTACCTCCCTTGCTATATTGTGCACATTTCCCATTTAACCGTATATTATTCAGCACACTGTGTTAACACCAACTGTTCATTCAAAATAGCAAGTTAAGTCACTCTTAAATATAGTGTTTTACATTTATTTTTCTGAAAGTCAAAACGTAATGGAATTGAGTTTATCATCTGTGCTTTGACAGTTTTTGCGTAATATGCCTTTCGACGTTTTCCAGCAGGCGGTTTTGCATTTCAGAATTTTCTCCGATTGGACGAGTTTATCAACATGCATTTCAGTATTATACTGATATGGAGTTTTAATTAACACAAGATATACACAAATTACGGTAAGAATATGCCCACAACGTATTTACAAAAATGTTTGCTCACAATAATGTGTGTGCAATAATTACGACATATAATAATATGCTTACAGAAGGCTGATGCAGTTGTTTCTAAAATAAAATCATCGTAATTACCTTTCTTTGAAATACTTTGCCTTCAAATTTCTCGCGTTCAGTGCGTATCCCTCATTCTGAGATTTCACAAGAAAGTACACGAATACTTGGTAAAGGAAATGTTATTGTGTACAGGGAACACGATTTTTCGACTTTGATAGTTTCTTTAACCCATTAATGCCTAGTGGACTTCTTCCAAATTGGATCAATTTATTTCCAAAATTAGGGATGTCAAGTATATTTATTTCTATATTTAGAATATTTCTTACAGAAATTCCTTTAAGCAAACAGCGCAGACCCTGATGAGACGCCGCAGCATGCGGCGTCTCATCTGGGTCTACGCTGTTTGCCAAGGTCTTTGTTCTAGACGCTAGGCATAACTGGGTTAAGATTCCAGTAGTTTATTGTCAGTTTATATTATAAGTGTATGATGACAACTGTTTGTTTAATGAAACCTCTTCTGTACTTTTAGTATACTAACAGTTTGTTTCGATGTTTAAATAATACAGCAGAACCAACGATACCTACTTGTAAGTTTTGGTGCTATAAAACATCACATTTTGAAACCTAATATCCGTATTAGTTCTTGATTTACTACAAGTTGGGAAATCTTTGTCACATGGAAATGATTATAGTTTAAAATCAGACATAAATTTCTTCTCCGTTTATTGAGCGAAAGTATTATCAAAAGTGCAGTCGAACACGCCGTTTTAAATTATCTATAACTTAAGCTATTTCTTTACCTAATTAAAGATATTTGCCAAGATACATCGCTTATGACTATATAAACAACTAAACTTAACTTATTTTATATCTGTTCTTTAAAAGCTCCCGAGTACATTTCACTGTATTTGTTTATATTTTATGATTGTTTTCTTTCCTTGAATGCGTTTTATGTTGTGACAGTTTTGAGTGCCTTAAGGAAATACGTATAAGGTGTGTTAAGAGTATACAAGGTGCAAATAACAAAGTGCTACTCAAATCCTTCGTCTATGTGTTTTAAGAGAAGATTCCATTAATCAAACATGTGGCAGATTGTAAAACTCTCAATTAACGGATATCTTCATGTTCGAATGTGGCCCATTAATATGCAGAGTAAGATTAATTGTAATGTAAATATCAGTCAGCATATTGCATTTTATTGTATAGAAACCTTTAACAAATTGTTATTTATTATGTTATCACGGTACAGACAAAAACAAGGTACCTATCGGCAGCTTGTCGAGCCCTGTTGTCATTTATTTTGAATAATGTAGATGACTTGTGGCATTGAGCTTCATGCTTGGGATGCACGCACCTCTTAACGGGGGGGAGGGGGGGGGGGTGNCTCATTAATGATTGACGGTTGCATTTGAAAAAAAATATGTTCAATTTAAACAATGCTAATAGTTATAATCCGCATTGAAGGGCTATGTACGAGTCTCTCTGTCGATTTGTTGGTCGCTCGGTCCATCTGTCTGTGCGCATAAGTTTGTGGAGAAAACTGCACTCACATTTATCAGCGATATTATTGTGAAAAAAAAATCAGCACCATGAAGAGTAGAGTTGCAAGACGCGTTTTTATTCTTAGTGATAGTAACACATTAATAAGTTATTCGC
The DNA here is from genome assembly GCA_007657795.1 of Dreissena rostriformis. Taxonomy (NCBI): domain Eukaryota; kingdom Metazoa; phylum Mollusca; class Bivalvia; order Myida; family Dreissenidae; genus Dreissena; species Dreissena rostriformis. The sequence goes on from VMBQ01005220.1 coordinate 69,371, forward strand.
AATTCAACATCGGTAACAAAGATGGGTATTGGTCATGTTTGTGAAAAAACTGTTGTTAAGCAACTCACATTGTGTTTGATGATCTTTGAGCTAAGGTATTGCGCACAAGATTCCGTCTCTACCATTTAATTTTTTTTTTGGCACTATATCGTTTAATTAGCTGATGAATGACGAAGTTACAGTCTTTAAAAGCTGTCCAAGAGACATTGATACACTTACTGTTTAATAATGTACTTTGGCCTTTGAACTGGTACACGGGCCTTTCACGCGACGCATCATCCCCTCATGGTGAAGGGGTGAAATCGGAAGCACGCACGGATGCATGCTTCTATTTACATATATATGCAATTGTAACATCTATCAAGGTAGGTGTTTATTTCAATTCAATAGGCCATATGAGGCACATGAGGACAACATTTTTCACAAGAAATAAACAAAAGAAAAACAAATGAAAAATGCAAAATAAACACACACACACTCGCACGCACACCCGCACGTACACACATCTCAACACACAAACAAACACACACACCACACACACATTAATAGAATTAACCACCGGAACGGTCAATGCAAAGACACGGGAATTTAAGCCGGTTTGATGGAGCCCCAAACCTAACACTTCGTCAAAAGAATTCAATTGTAAATAAAAATAATCCTCATAGTATCACAATTTAAATTAAATAGCAATTGAAGATAATACATTTCAATTTAATTACCATGTACCTACTAAATGGTTGGATACACACCAGAGCACCATTATTTAAACTTTATGACGCACGATTAAATGAAATCAAACGGGTATTAATAAAACAGAACAGAACATAAAGTTTATTAAGGTTTATACACAAGTACATTGTCTT